>OX465293.1:99885091-99950091 GCA_949987695.1 Merzomyia westermanni
AAGGTCGATGGATTAAAACTTTGCCAACACTCTATTAGTCACTGGCATGCATTAAGGTATATGGCATAATACATGCCCAGGAAATCTCCTCCATTATGGAAAATTTCCTTATAAATTTTATTTTTTGTTTCAATAACTAGAGGGATCAGCAGACTTTGTCCTGCCCAGATATAAATTCGCACCATACAAAATGTATGGGAAAATAAAATTTTTTTTCAGGAATTTTTCGAAATTTTTTTTGGGTATTCTCCTATTCTGGTCAGAGAACAATCTAAATTATTGCCAAACATCCAAATCGGTGCAGGCGGTCTTGAGTTATGAGCGTTGGAACTAACGTCACTTTCTTTTATATATATAGATGTGAATAATACGAAGAATACAAAGAAAAATCTAAGAATACTCAACTCTTTACGTGAAGTACAACTCAGTAAAGTGTATAGTTTTCAAATTACGTAACTTTTCACTGGTACAGCATGCCTTTTTCACGCATACAAATAACTCATTCAGCATGCCTACTTTCTTTGTGAATAAATATGTTTTCAATTTAAAAGTTACGCACTTTACGTACTTTTTCATTCATACGGCATGCATACTTCTTGCATACGTACAACTGATTTCAACTTGGATGCTTGATAGGCATTTTAAGGCAGGAATTTGTGTACCCAAATGAAAAATGCAGAAGCTACTACTTGGAAAGCGCTTCCTTGAACAAGCAATGATATCTCTAGTGCCGACATAGATCTATATAGTTGCCCAGTTAGACCAGGTGCAATGGCTAATAGTTGGACTGTCTATCAGACCAAAGTTATTGATCGGTTAGATAGACGGTCCAACCATTCGGAAAGCCAGTTTGTTTGAGTTTAAGCCTTAAAAGTCTTTGGATTCAGTGTGGATTTCCAGTAAAAAATTGGCTCCAATCTAATAAGATGGACGAAGTTCCCAAGGCTGAAATTCCGCTAATGGTGAAATACTGCCCAATGGTCTCACCTGTTTTCAACAATTTCTTGCTTGCGAAAAGATTGATTCCTAAGACGGGTATCTAACGGATCAACTAATGATGATAATTTTTTGAATATTTACAATCGCCATATTTTTCGTTGTATAATCCTGAGATCCCGCGATCAGTCCCATCGCTAGGAAATGGTGTTGGTAGACTTTTCCACAGCGAAAGATCTTTCCAACATGTCTTGCCACTGAAATTATGCCAAAATGGTGCTAAGAACAATACCAAATAATCCCGAAAACATAATTTCACCAATCCCCAATTGATACCGAAAAATACCTAGAAATGGTCGGCAAAACAATCTCGAAACGATCCTGAAATAACATGACAAAAATGCCGAAATTATCCCGCAGTTGATCGCAAAAAGACCCAAAAGTGTAATGATTCCGAAATAATACCAAAAAAGGTACCTGAAACAGTCCAAAACTGATCCCGAAAACTAACTCGAAATGATGCCAACGGAATGCCGAAAAACGTCCGAAAAAGTCCTGGGAAAATCCGTAAAGTTTCCCTTAAAGGTCTTATTCTTTCAAATGAATAGCTTGGAACGTAAAATTTCGGGAGAGATCTTATTTTTCCAGAGGCCTGATACCCTGATGTTATTTGTCATTTAGGACAATTACTTTTCCACAACTATAGCCGCTAATTTCACTGATATCCCAACACTTTTGTTAGCTTTCATCCTGACCGTTTTATGTCTGTCGCTGTACAAGCACATTAATGAGTCTCGCCATTTAAGCGCCTTATTGCCACCACAAAACACATCTCTGACGGTGCCATAACTTACTCTGATTTTGGCGCATCGTTCCGCTGCGCATTGCTCTCAACAAAAAAACAAATAAATCTTTTGTTTTTGTACAGCCGAGTAACAAACTATTTACGTCGTCATTTTTGGTTTTTGGAAATTTTCATTTATCATCTGAATTGAACTATTTCCCTTTTCGCACAAGAACTTGAACGTTTAAATTCTTTCATTATGCAATTAATCACCAAAAATAGCTGAATACTACTGGAAACTGGTTTTAGGGCTGAGCAACGACATTTTTTGCATGGCCGTTTGTGACAGCGCACATTCGTTGAAAAGTTTGCAATTCACAATAACAAAAAAAAAAAAAAACTTTGGTCGACTGAATGTGGCAAGTGCAAGTGTAAAGGACGTAACATTTTCATTTGTTGCAGTCAAACTAAAGCCATGGCAATTGTCTTGTTTTAGTTAGGAAAATTTATTTTATAAGACAACTCTGTAGGAAAAGTATGTAGTAGTAGAAAAAAAGAAGAGTTATATTTCGAAAAGGGGAGCTTGTAAGTTCAAATATACTTACAAATTATTTAATTAAGTAAAATAAGGAAGGAAGGACAGTGTTGTCTTCAGCTGCCATAGCTTTAATGAACATGCAAGAAGTCGCCGAAATTTCGACAGGTAAAAAACTGTAATTTAGGTCCATTAGTTACAGAGATATCTCGACATATAATAATATTTTAACAGGTCGATGAATGTATATTGAAGATATTCGAGAAAAAATCGTAGGTGAGACTATTATTGAGCCAATAGAATCAAAAGCAACCGTTTTTAAAATTTGTGTCTGCTTATATGTTTTGTTATAGAAGCTGACAAAAAACTAGCCCCAGATCATAAGTACGAGTACAAAAGTAAATTTTGTTTTTTTAGTTATAGCGGGATTTTTTTACCAGTAATAAAAGTCGTGCTCAGTATTCGTTTTTTTATATTTTTATGCGTTGGCCACTTGTGAAAGAGCTATTCTTATTTTTGGGGGTCTAAGCGTTTTCACCCGTGATACATTGGCACAGGGGTTTTTCGTGATCACCTGTATTGTACTGAATGCCAAAGTGTTAAATAAAAATATTTGTATAATGAATAAATAAATTAGAAAATTTCCAATATACCCACAGTTCCTATAAATGCTCATATTTTTATAAGTAACACAATTTACAAAAACAAAACTAAAATGTTCAAATATATTGAATATCTATTATTCATGAAACGAGCTCAAGGCCAAGAATAATAATTTCTTACTTTTTGAATTTTTATGAAAATTATTATTGTTTTTATTTATTAATAATCATTTTAATTAATTATTAAAAGTTTTTTGATTGAATAGAGTAGGAAAAATGTTTAGAGACAACTGCAATAGCTTTTCTTATAGATCCATTTCGGAAGCTGCTAGACTTCACTCATCAGAGAAATTTTGGCACGCATTGCTAACCATTAAGCTAACAGTACGCTGGTTTTGATGTCATCTAAACTCCTAGTTCTATTCTTCTTTTAACCATGTGCATGAACCACTTCCGCCATTTGACAGTTAGTAGTGTGATCATGATGGATTTTTGACAGATCTGTTTTATCATCAGTCCCACCAATTTGTAGGGAAAATTCAAATCGGCATACCACAAATTGGAAGAGAAGCTTGGCGCAAAAATCTCTTAGGAGGTTTATGATGATATACCTGTTGTATATCGCGCCATAGAGAGAGAGAGTTTTATCATCAGAACTGTTTTATCATCAGATTCTTGGCCTTGAGCTCGTTTCATGAATACTTGGAAATATACAGGCCGTAAATCAACAAAAATTGTTGGTATAAAAAAGCAATTGAATATCTATATTAAAAAATTGTATACAGTGTTTCTAATTTTTATCAATTTAAGTTTCAAAATCTTTGTTGCGAATAAAATATATAAATTAATAAAATTAAAGAAGTTTTACTTTAAACTGGAAATCGCCGTTTTGTTGAAATTTAACCACAAAACTTTATTTTAATTTAATTATAGGCTGTTCTTCTCATTCGTCTTTTTTCCCCTCCTTTTTCTTCGTTTTCTTCCCTTTAGTATGTTTTCCTTTTCTTTGTTTTCTTCCATTTTTAATTTTTTTGTTGTATCCTATGTTATTATTTTCTTTTCTTGCTGATCATTTCATTCACTTTCATTTCCGTACTTTGTATGCTGCTTCTCTTACTTTTTTTCTATTCGTTTCTTTTATTTTTCTTTTTCTATATATTCTTTTCTTTTCTTTTCTTTTCTTTTCTTTTCTTTTCTTTTCTTTTCTTTTCTTTTCTTTTCTTTTCTTTTCTTTTCTTTTCTTTTCTTTTCTTTTCTTTTCTTTTCTTTTCTTTTCTTTTCTTTTCTTTTCTTTTCTTCTCTTTTCTTTTCTTTTCTTTTCTTTTCTTTTCTTTTCTTTTCTTTTTTTTCTTTTCTTTTCTTTTCTTTTCTTTTCTTTTCTTTTCTTTTCTTTTCTTTTCTTTTCTTTTCTTTTCTTTTCTTTTCTTTTCTTTTCTTTTCTTTTCTTTTCTTTTCTTTTCTTTTCTTTTCTTTTCCTTTCATTCTTTCCTTTTCTTTTCTTTTATTTTATTTTCTTTTCTTTTCTTTTTCTTTTCTTTTCTTTTCTTTTCTTTTCTTTTCTTTTCTTTTCTTTTCTTTTCTTTTCTTTTCTTTTCTTTTCTTTTATTTTCTTTTCTTTTCTTTTCTTTTCTTTTCTTTTCTTTTCTTTTCTTTTCTTTTCTTTTCTTTTCTTTTCTTTTCTTTTCTTTTCTTTTCTTTTCTTTTCTTTTCTTTTCTTTTCTTTTCTTTTCTTTTCTTTTCTTTTCTCTTCTTTTCTTATCTTTTCCTTTTCTTTTCTTTCTTTTATTTGAATTAATTTAATTTATTAATTTCATTTGAGTTCATGTTACTTTCTTCTTTCTTTCTTTGCTGCCCTCATGTTCATTTAAGTTCTTCTCTTTACTGCTCATCGTTTTACTTTCCTTCCTTATACTGTATTGTGCTTTTCATCCTCTTGTTTTAGCTTCGTGTTATTTCTTTAATATTTAATAATATAATTTGTTTTTATTTCATTTTGGTACTTATTATGTATTTAATATGTGTAGTGAAAATCACCCAGATCGGACCTACATAACATTTAGCTCCCATACAATCGATTGTTCCGATAAATGGGGTTTGGGCTATGTTTCGTTAAATTATCAGTTTTGCAGAGTTTTTACTAATTGTGAGTAAGGATCGGACACTTAAAACCGTGATTCGTATTTATGAAAGGTATAAAGTCTTCAATACAGTTGAATACAGCCCTTTCCTTACTTGTTTTATTTCATTTCATACTATCTATCCATAGAAAATACAAAAACAAAAGTATATCATGTGTAGGATACTCTCTGCTTCAAAATATTCAACATATTGGCATCATGAATGAAGTTTCGATATTTTATCATGTTTTACATTGCTTGATTAATGGTTCCAACAAAGCAAATCTTCGTGCTCACACTAACAACCGTTCACACTGGGCGCCGAGTTCCAGCGATCAATACAATAACAGCAACTCAAGCAAAAATGCATGGCATGCCTACGCACACAACAACAGCTCGATAGTGTGAATACATGTTTAGCATTTGTAGTGGTGTCATTTTTAAACTGATTTTATTGTATTATCTTAATTTTTTTGCAATTTTTTTTATTTGCGGTACTTCAGCTCTGCTGAAGTTATCGATACATATATAATTGCTTATACCTTAGATGCATAGTTTGGCCGTAATGCGGGACAAGCTTTTTCAACTTGCGCACTTACATTATAGATCAAATGGGGTAATAAACGTGTAGATGCGACTATTTGACAATTTTTCTGATATTGCGGACTGTTATTTATGACCAAAATCTTCAAGAGGTTATAAAAATATTTTAAAAATACTTTTTTCACATGACATTTTTTTAACTTAACTAAGCCAAAAATTTCAATCAATAAAGCCCAATCAAACAGCAATTTCGCAATGCACAGAAAACCATAGGTGGGGCAGAAACCTGCTCAATTTTTTGAGTTCCCCCATTGGGATTATAGGACTGCCCCTTAAGAGTCGCAATTCTATTTTTGTTTTGGATTATGCCACAATTTTTCTTGCAGAGAAATGTTAGTTTGTATTGAGATTGTGACGCTGTTGCTTACTGTCGTACTACATTTTTATTGCCTCAGCTGGCTATTATTTGAAATTTGTAAAACATGAACAGAAAATGCAGTTGAACAAAAAAAACACAATAACAAATGCATGTAAAATAAATGAACAATGGAAATAAGTGTGCGCTAGAGAGGCGACGCTGTTGCATGCGGCATCAGCAGGAACTGCAATTTTCTATGATCTGGCTGGCACAAAGTCGTTACAGCTGGTGATGTTAGAATGCTCCAACCAATAAAATAACTGCAATTGCAATTTTTATGCTGCAACAATTGACACCACAAAAGAGCAAGCACAAAACATTTTCATTGCCTTATTGTTTTTGGTTTCTTATGCAGATTACAGTTCGTAACTTGTCCCGGGGCAATATTACATGGAGTATAGTAATCCAACAGAATTTAATAATGTTGGCTCATTTTGTGTTGTAATGTTTATGAAAAGCAGCTACTCTTCTGTTCCAAATTTGCTATAAGAATCCGGTTACAAAAGTTGCAACCACATCCGGCACTAACTTTTCTTTGGATACTTGTGGGCAGCTTTGCGTACGAGATACAAAGGCGGAAGGAACAGAAGTATAAAGTAAACAAAAAACTTAAGATTAGTTTAGAGTGAACTGTTAATAAGATATTTGGTAGAGGAAAGCTATATCAAGCAATTCGAAAATCGTGAATGGTTGCTTTGAATATCTGCAGAATATAGATTGAACTACGGACCAGAACTCTGCTTCGTAATTACTTCTATGGAAAACAGAGAACTTAACCGATCGGAAACCAATTAAAAGAGCATTTATTTAGTTGAATGTATTTAAACTGCTTGGATAGTTTTAAGGAAGCACAGGTACTGCTTGTCGGCTGCTTGATGCCCTCGAGAATGCAAAGGATGACAATGGCGACCTACAAGTATTAGGAAGGACCCGGCAAGGTATGACAGTAATCAAGCCTAGCAACGTCTACTGCATAGGGCAGGAAGATGAAAGAAAAGGAAATTCGTAGTTTTAGGTATTTGTTGGGAAAGAGACGGGAGTTTTTCCTTAAAATTTGTTGTCTCCATCCACTCGTTGAAAAAGAATATGGACGATGGGGATAGGTATGGAAAAACTCAGACCACAAAGTGATACATCATCCAAAGGGAGGGAGGTTGATTCATTTCATCAAAGGCTCGACAGCTATCAATACTTTGTTGCCTGCAGTTAATTTTCAATAATAACATCACTGATCACGAACCACTTCAAGATAACTAAATATCCAGTGAAGCCAAGTTCCACTTGTGTGGTTAGCGCTAAATTGTTCAACTGAAGATCCTTTGGTCAGCAGAGTTAACCTGCTCGGGAACATTGGAAACAAGTGGGATTTTAGTGATCAGGTAACAGGTTACGACTAACAGATACAAGTTCAGAACTGTTAGGAAATCGCGGAAGTATTCTAGAACCGGCGTAAAAACTCGGCTTAGAAATCCAATAAAAACTTACTTTTGCTAAAAAAAGTGTATATATATTTCTACCGCCTCATAATTGGGATGCGCTTTGCTGCAGAGATATTTCTAAACCGAACTGGATCTTCCCCGCTTGAGCCAACTGCTGTCCAAATTTAGGACAGCACCCATGATACTCGACAGAAAATTACAGCTCCGCTGCACAAGAGCCTTGTCTTAGGCCGAATTCTAGGGCTAGTGTAACCAACCCATCAACCTGGGCATCCCCTTGATTCTGTCTGGGGATTATAAGAGAGTAATTTTGATATTGCAACGGGCAGTGGTTCGCCAGTATGAAAACACCCAAACAAACCCAAGACAAACCCTGAACTAGGGAAAATGTTTGCTCACTACACGGCAAATATACTCCATCCACTCTCTCCGCTCGTGCAGATTCAGCTGATGAGACCAAATGGTGGTTATCAGGGACAGACAAGAGGAGATCCAAGTAAGTGTGCGAACTTGAGAGCCTCCCCATGTGTTAAGCCATCCCATATCACGCTCTTCGGCTAGACAAGGTGTTACAACAACCGAAATACAAGCTTATGAGAGCGATAAGATGAGACACTAGGGGAAACCCATGGAAAAGTTACTTGCCCAACAACTCAATTTAAAATAAAATAGAAACCTTTCATGTGGCCCGACAATTGCAGATTTATACGACTCTGAATTTAGAATTCTAATGGAAATATATCAAAATTCAAATGATAATGTATAAAGGGCTAAAACATTTTACTTCTGGCATAAACAAACTATATTTTAAAGCTTTGATATGCTATCCCAACAAGAAAAAAAACAAGAGCAATAAGAACTTCGACATAACAAAATTAGTGAAATCCTAATTAACAACTCAAACTAATTTCAACTTGTCACATCATATTATTTCCCGCTAAGTACGGTTCCTAACTGAATTGCCATGTCTAATCCCACCAAAGTAACATATTGGTTGAAGCCAAATTCTACTCAACAGAAGAAATTTAATTTTGTTCGTAAATGGTAGCACACCTGATGCATCAAAGTTAACATAAGTTGCTCTTAAGTTGTAAGTAGATGCTGCCGTTTTTAACTTTTAACACAAACAAAAACTACTTAAAAAAACAGGAAAGAAGCTTAGAGTAAAACAAAAACTTCAGACGACATTTTATTCTCTGTCTTATTGGCTGCAAATTGAGAAATTATTCGAAAAAAGAGAAAAGGTCTTACATGGCACAGCTGAAAGTGGCAGAAACGCATACATTTACAAAAACAGAAAATCAAATAGCAAAGAGCATTGTAGGGAAGTAAAGGGAAGAACAAATGCAGGTAACAACTCGTACTACATAAGATACAACAACAGTTGTGGGCTGTCTAGCGGGCTTAATACCGTTCACGAATGTGACTGTGCTATAACTTGCTTGAATTTCGAAGAAACAATTGGCACAGAGAACTTACAATTTCAGAGCGGAGTAATCGCTTATTTTAAAAGCAAACACCTTTCTGTAAATCTCTTATAGTTTTCAGTTGCAAATACGATTAACTTCCGCTTTGCGGTGTGCCACTTTTAATCTTCTGTAAAAATTCATGGATTTGAGGTTTAAGTTTTACTTCAATCAACTCTTTCAAAAATTAGTCTACGCTTACTTTACTTGTGCTTACACTTTCGTGTTCATGAAAGGTATAAAAACGCAAACGAAAATTATCAAAAGTCAGAAACTTTAATTTCAAAAGGCAGAATAACAAAAACAAGATTAAACACCAAAACTGAAAGTAGTTGACAAATGGATAAGGAGAGAGTCGTGCAAGAAAATTAAATTTACCAAGGCACAAGTGACAAAAGTTGTTCAAACTTTTGTAACGGTACTCAGAAAGTCATAGCCTTAACACGCCTTTTTTCTCTTGTGGCCCTTCTCACGCAATTTGACTTACACGCCTATCATAGTATGTTGAGTGCGTAACATATATTCACAGCAAAACTACTTACCCTGCAAAAAAAGCGATAAGTCTAGGATGAATCTGGAATGAGTCGCAACGGAGCATGCGACCAATTCCAGTTTTGATCTCTTTATATGGGTTGAAGTGATCCCTTTTGTTTGAGCTTATCCTATGAAGAGACTAATTTGTCCCTTTCATGCCCAAAAGGGTAGTATCGGACAAGTTTACTTCAACACCTAAAAGTAGGCTACAGATATAAAAATCGATTTTTTTTAACTATTCCTATAACGGAATAGTTGGGATCAATTGTATCCCACTGTAGACGAAAGATATTGATCGCGGATCAGTTGCACAACTTTTTGCAGGGAATGTACAGACATAAAAAACCATACATAGAACAAAAACGACTTGCACAAAAGGCAGTGCATAGTCAGCATGAAGCAATATGACCAATAACTGACGAAAAACTGACTACATTAAGTTTTGGAGATGATATACATATATATGTCAGTTGGTAGAGTAAGTAACAGACGGCGAATCTAACAGTTATGTTGGAGTTTTTTATTTAAAGTCAGAAGCTGAACAATCGATCTTTTTTCGATACCTTTCGAGGTTGCCGGATGATTTCATTTTTTCTAATTACTTCTCTATAAAGACAATCCTGAGTGCCAAGTGCTCTCAAGTAGGATAGCTTGAAGTATAGAATGCCAGCTATTGAAAGAAAAAGCTCATACAAATTAGTCTGGCAGTTTTCAGGATAAAAGCGAATATGCAAGAAAATAAATAGAGCAGGATTAGGTGGCAACCTTAGCTAGTAACCTGAAACACGACGTATATTGGTCTCCGTGTGATACCTTAATGCATATCGCATTTGTTTGCTATTTCAGTTTGAGATGCCTAGGTGGCAGCTATGGTAAAACATGATATGTGGTAACGCTTAGTTTAGAGAATTTAGATAGTTTCAGATATCCTATATACAAAAAAGTCATAAAACTGCACAGCATTTAAGCAGAATAAATTAATTTGCACAATATTAAATGAATAAGATTTGTCCAAAGTGTTGAAACAGTTTTCCTGATAATGGCGGGTATGCGAAAAATAAGTATTAAAGGATAGTGTGGCAAGCATGGGTTGAAGCTATAATTATAACTATTTTTTTTGTAGAAATAGAATGTTGGGCTTTTCTTTGCTACCCATATTTCCATATCTCATTTCATTAATAAACAATTTCAAATATATAGCAACCACCTTGGTAGTACCATGTAGTACACCAGCTACGTAACAAATTTTCATCGATTTTCAGAGATAATTTTTATTATACAAATATATAGATATATAAATATGAGAGCATAGTTTCTTTAAAGTCACAAGATATTCTACCTTTTTCTCACAAAAAACTTTTAACTTTTGTTACATTTTACTTTTCAATTAAAGCCTAAAGTTAAAGATTGTTATTTTTTAATATGAAAATTTAATATTCTTTTCGCAGTCAATTTAAAAAACTAAGATACTCTTTTATTGTTTATTAATTTGTTTTATATTTTTGAGTTTTTAATATTACTTTTATTCCATAAGACACAAATTATTGTTTAAATTTTTATTTAGATTTTAAGTTTATGTGTTAAAAGCGACAATAATAATCCAAATTTAAATTTTATTTTCAATTCTATGATTTAAGTTTTGACTGTTGAAACGGCGCTGATTATTATGTATCTATAAAAATTAAACATGCAGTTACGATAATACATCAAATAATTTGTTTTGCTTGTTTATTTTCATTTTGTTATTTTGTAATTTAAAGGTTTATTTTATGTGCTCTCATTTATTATTGAGGCGACTGTTATATATTAAAACTTTGTTACAGTCATAACTATGTTCGCCACCACTGTTAAATACTTCTGCTCTTAGACTTAACGGCAACTTGTTTTGATCTTTTTATACTTTTTTATTTTGTAACATGATCTCTTCACCTATTTAAGGGTAGCATTGTAAGAAAATCACTCACTCGATTAGCGAGTTGCAATCAATTTTATATCGCTTACTTAAAAAAACTACAAAGTGCTCAGTACTATTTTTGACGACAGTAGACATAAATACGTGGTTCTGTTGGCAGATATTCTGTAGCAACCCTTAGGGAAACTAGTCCCATTTCCTACACGGTAATTTTTGAAAGTCAGATTCACCTTTTATTTTCGAAAATACACAAAATAGTTCATGTTTCCTTTTCAATTTAAAAAATGACTTTTATTTAAAAAGACAAAAATATAACTATTTTGGCTTTCCTTTTTAAAATAAAATTTAGAAGTACAGATTTGACTTTTTGCAAATAAAAGATTACAGTCTCAGCCAATAATTTGAATTATATTTCTACAATTAAATATGAAACAAAGGGTAAACAATTATAGGCTTTTACTTTTTTACACAAAAAAATAATCATGAAAATTTGAATTTTGTGTTTAAAATAAAAAATATTATTTAAAATTAGACTTTATTGTTTTTTATTTTTGAATTTAATATTAGGCTTTTGTTTTATAAAAATAAAAAAATAATGGTGCCAATTTGACTTTTAATGCCAACTGATGTAGGACTAATATTAAAACTTGACTTTTTATTTTCGAATTTGAAAATATGGTCAGATTACATTTTTCTCAGACCGACTAAAGAATGAGATTTGACTTTTTTGATTAAAGTCATAGAGAGCAGTGAAAGAAGTTGAAATAGTGTTATTTATTTAGAAATCAATAACACTATTACTTAATAACTTAAGAAACTTCTTCTTCTTGAAATGGTCATCCAACCGCCTGGGCGATTTTGAACGTCCAACAAACTCGCCAGTCGTTTCTTCGTTGCGCCAACTGGCGCCAATTTGAAACACCGCGGGATCGCAAATCGGTCTCCACTTGGTCCTTCCATCGGAGTGGTGGTCTCCCTCTTCCTCTGCTTCCACCGGCGGGTGCCGATAAGAATACCTTCTGGGCTGGAGCATCTTCGCTCATTCGCATTACGTGGCCTAGCCAGCGAAGCCGCTGTGTTTTAATTCGCTGAACTATGTTGGCGTCTGCATAAAGTTCATACAGCTCATCATTAAATCTTCTTCGGTACTCGCCGTCGCCAACGCGAAGAGGTCCACAAATCTTTCGAAGAACCTTTCTCTCGAATACTCCCAGAGCCGCCTCATCAGATATTGTTAGTGTCCACGCTTCTGCACCATATAGCAGGACGGGTGCGATGAGTGACTTGTAGAGTGTTATTTGCGTTCGTCGAGAGAGGACTTTACTTTTCAATTGCCTACTCAGTCTGAAGTAGCATGTGTTTGCAAGAGTAATTCTTCGTCGGATTTCTAGGCTAACATTATTGTTGGTATTAATGCTGGTTCCCAGGTAAACGAAGTCCTTTACTATTACTTAAGAAACCAAGTTATAGTATAATGCTGGAATAGGAAAACAAATAGAGTTTTCACTGTCAAAAATCCAGCGAGAGCTATCAAGAAGATAACATGTGCAGGGGTGATATAATAAGAAGGGCGTAGGAGAAGTTTTTGTTAATCAAAATCAAGCCATTTACAATAATTTCCAAGAAGCCAACGTTTAAACGCTGATTTTTATTGATAGTTTTTTAATAGTTTTTTTGTAGATTTTTTAATAAAAGTCATAACAGCTACATTCCTTGGTGTTTTTACAAATTAGCGTGTGTGCCAATGAAACCATTTAACTCAAGGGAAAAATGGGGAGGAGCAATTTCTTATAGTATAGAAATAGTATGCGTTTTGCTGTGGTAAATGCAAATTCAAATTATGTTAGTTTATTATATGTTTTAATCCCTTTTTGGCATTATGTTTCGTATTTTAATTTGTTTGCGTTTAATATTTTTTAAGCGTTTATTAACAAGTTGACTTATGAACTCATTAAATTAATATGATTTTAAAATTTATCCTTTACATCCGTTTGCTACAGGGCAACATATCTGCGGCAATAGGATGTATGTTTTCCACACTTTTCAGCTGAACGCTTTAAAAGTTAAAGTTGTAATCGGAATACATTTATTTGAGATATAAAACAACGATATTTTTGAGTAAAAGTCATGAAAGTTTGTGCGATAATAGATTTGGATAGATGGGAAAACACATCGCTGGTACTAACTCACTTTCATCCTTTCAGTTTTTACTAATTTCTTTGTTTGCGTTTGGGCAAGATATACTCGTACATATGTAGTTGTAACTTTTATATTACTTTCGATGCTCTCTGAACTTTTTACTGTTTTGTTTTGTTTTTTATTTTTGTTTGCAAAACGGGAGCCCAAAGTGAGAGCAACTGCAGTTGCACTTGAGTCGGTGCAGCAGCATTTAACTTTCACAGAAATAATGGTTTACCACTAAGTATTCCAACAAATCGTTAAGCTTTTCCATAAACTTTCGATGGCTGTCTTGTTAGAATACATTTTCGAATACTTACTTACTTTTCCAATACCCTGCAGTGAAATATCAAAGTAGTCAGTAAACATACTAGTATCCAACTATAAGTTTCTGATTGAAATCATACTAGTCAGAAAGAGATCAGTCGATACTAGTATACAACTATAATTTTCTGGTTGAAATCATACTAATCAGAAAAAGTTCAATCCATACTAGTATATGACTACAATTTTCATTGTATTTGTTTAAACGACATCAGCTGTAATAATTTCTTTCATTTGTTTCACTTGCATTGCATGCTATTGTAATTCGCAACCAGCTTATGAAAAATTCCAAAGATATAGTTCATGTTTTGCAATCCCAAATCGGTGGTTTTCAAAGCGCAAATTATGAAAAATTATTGGTGATTCCATTTTCTTATTGTAATAACTGCTAAAGGTTTTGATCCACATTTGGCCTAGTATTCTTTTAACTTTTTTGAACTAGTATGATACTGGTATGATTAGACTGCAATTTTACTAGTACATTTCCTTCCATTTCGAACTGCTATGAAACTGGTATTTTACGACCAGTATGATACTATTATATTTCTACAATATACAAACTAGTATTTCATGAGTAGTAGATGACTGGTATGTTCTGGTCGCAATCTGACAATTGACATCTCGTAGGACATCGCCATGTTAACAATACCAGTTGCTTATGTGGGATTCTTTCCCTTTGCTACTGAATTAAAACGCACGATAAGTACAATTATGTGCAATAGTTTATTAAGAATACTTCATTATAAGTATTAGTGTCCAGTTCGTCCCGCACTTCAAACTTGACTGTGTCGTTCGTCGCTCAATTAGGTTGCTCTAGGCTCTCTTTGTCTAGGTCGGGTTGCCGGTCTCACAAGTACAAGGATGCATTTAAGGCATCAGTATTTAGAAGGTGTGTCCGCTTCTAGTTGTCCTTGGTCTGTCTGTCAATCCCACACTTATATGGAAATATGACAGTTGGCCTCGGTGCATATACTCGTTGTAAAGTAGTTTGCAACTAGTTGGCTTTACTGCAGGGTACTTACTTACTTATATACTTCGTGTGATTGTAGTGCACGGATGGTGTTACAAAAAGACTTTACAATGGACAAAGAGGAAGAGGAAAATAAAATCAGCTCGAGCCGCTCGATATCACTTCTGACAAATAGACTTCCAGAGCAAAACTAATGTTAGATGTGCTAGCAGAGCCCAATAGATGTTGAAATTAGTTCTCAAACAACCACGCCATGGAATATATAAAGGACAGGAATTGATGTATGGATGATGTAAATTCTACTGCCAGGTAGTTCCAGCTTCGGTTTTATTCTGTGCAGCGACGATGACCGACACTTTTTACTTTGAATGGCGTCATACCCTTCAGGGAGAAAAAAAATCGAGAAAGTAATCTAAATAGCGGTGACAAAAGTTTTCTTTGTGAAATAACTGTCAATGTTTAATTAATTTTTTTAAACAATATAACAACTTATTGGGAATATATTCGCTCGTTTTTCTACATTTTTAGTTTCTCTCTTTACTTCTTTCGTCGCGTTCATTTCATACGATATTTTCAAATACTAAAATATGCAAGATTGGATGATATTTTGTCACAAGTGAGTCAATATTTTTTTTGTGTACACGTAAACACTTTAACTTTTTTTTAATATATATTTATATATTTTTAATAAAAAAACATTGAATTAGCTTTTTCTTTGAATTATAGTATAAGAATATTATTTTTTTATTTTGCAGTTATATTAAAAATTAAAAATTTCGAAAAACTGTTTTTTGGTCATAAAAAAAAAATATAAAATATAAAATTTTTTTTTTAATAAACTCTTTAGACACCAGTTATTAAAAATAAGTCATAAAAAAAATTTTTCGAGCGTATTTTCGGTGCGGGATTGAAGAGGCTAGAGACACCAGGGTGCTTGTCGTTAACTTGACCACGTGTAGCATATTTTTAAATAGATCCGTTCTTGCGCGTTCTGCTGACATTACTTTTTGGATTTCATTGTGTTTACTAAGGCTCATTTGATCTTCGTAATTAGCGTGCTGTTGGCAAAATCCCTAAACTGCATATGTGTAGCATAACGAGATGGATAGAGAATAAATCCATGCATCTTAGTCCATCATTTACCAAAACTAAGGAGAGGTATTAAAGAATTTTCTTCCGAAGAACTCATTAGCGTCGAGGTCAGTCCATTCTTTGATTCTTTTAATAATTGATTTCGGCATAATTTATGCGTTATTACAACGTATCTTCATTTTGGCCAAAGGAGCCGCACTGTAACGGTTGGTTGGAACTTAGCCTAACCTACGCTAAACAAGGAGAAAAATCATCTTCAGCGATGTGCTTGTGTAAGATCAACGCTAATTTAGAGTGAGGGTAAAAATTTCACGCTGACTGCGCCTTCCTGACGTGCACTTCTGCTAGCGTTCTTGAAAATAAAACTGCAACAAGTAAACAATAATCACGTTCTCTCAAAGGGTCCGACTAACTAAAAGCGTAGTAGATCATGCAATTTTTAATATATCTAGTATATCAATTGAATACTTCTTTTGGCATAATCTTTTCTCAACTGAAGATCTGAGAGCATGAATAAAATTTTTAGGAAAAATAATGGAGTCCCTAATGTCCCAAGCAACTACATCTATCATACATTCTTTCTAATTCTTACTTATTTTAAAAATTCTTGATACGCCGCTGCAAGCTAATTTAATCATAAGTATTTGTTTCTTTTACAAATGCACAATGTCAGAATTGCATAAAATTGCGATAAAAGCTTCCCTTTGCTGACAACAAACCAAATACCCAACATGCTACGAGTAATGAACAATTCGAGTGAATGTAAGAGCATATTTCATCATGCGAGCATGCAAACTTTTATTCGTTCTTTATCTGCAATTTTCTTTGCGCTAAATAACTGATTCACACAAGTCCCGCATTATGTTGCTTTAAAACAGCTTTTTAAAATGTTTATAATTTTACGTTGAACCCTGCTAATCACACAAAGACGCGATTTAGCCGGTACCCATTTTGTTATTACATGAAAAATGCAAAGAATAAAGTAGAAGCAAACATGGCGGGTGAGTACCCTGCAAGGAACTCAGTAAGTAGTGGAACAAATTTCTGGTTCAGAAATACATCAAAAGTGAAAAATAAGAACTAGTTCGATAGTAATTCAATTTTCACTAGTTAACAACCGGCAGCTAAGTTATCAACACAAAGTAGTTCGAGCTGTAGTTAAAATTATTCTTTCCAAAATTTAGTTAAAAGAAAAGAAAAAGATTTCGTTTTTGTATACTAACCAGGAATGGGTGTTTTTAAAAATTTGAGTGACAAGTGAAGAAAAAATAAATTTTTATTTTTTATTCAAAAAAATTTGAGTGATGAGTGAAATATTTTTGGTTATTCAAAAAAATTTGGATTAAAAATAAAGTCTCAATTTTTATTCAAGCTTTTGAAAATGAAAAATAACACTTCGAGATACAGCAAAATTTTACCCTTATGTGCATATAGACATAATGTGTGTTTATACAAATTTTTTCGGTTATTTCTGTATAAATTGAGATTCACTAAGTTGATTGGATGCAAGTTCGGGACCATTGCTGGACAAAATAAGGCTTTTGGCGGGATTCATTTGATGTTTTCGAGATAGTTTTCGGAACCATTTTCTGACTTTTTCAGGGTAATTTCGAGACATGTGCTGAATTGTGTTGTAGGCTTTACCGGAGTCTTAAAATTATGCCAAAATTGAATCAAATAAACTCAGTGTATCTCAATTTATACAGAAATAACCGAAAAAATCTTTACAAATACGCATTATGTCTATATGCACATACGGGTATAATTTTGCTGTATCTCGATGTGTTATTTTTCCATTTTAAAAAACTTGAATGAAAATTAAACTTTTATTTTTTATTAAAAATTTTTTGAATAACGAATAATATTTCACTCATCACTCAAATTTTTTTGAATAACAAATAAAATTTTATTTTTTATTTTAAAAGTTTTTTATTCAAAGTGACCCAACCCTGATGCCAGCCATTCAATTGAATTGTTATTTTTACAGCCTGCACATTTTGTAAACTACCTTGACTAATTTTTTTTTTTTTTTTTTTTTGTATGAAAATTATTATTGTTTTAATTTTTTTAATAATTAATTATTAAAATTTTTTATTAGTCTCTAAATTATATTCTAATAAAAACTTTTAATAATTAATTAAAAAGTAATTATTGAAAACTAAAAACAATAACAATTTTCATAAACAGAAAAAAAAGTATTATTCTTGGCCTTGAGTTCATTTATAGTCATGGTACTTTAGGAAACTATTTAGGGGATCAAAGCAACAGTTGTAGGAGTTTGTGTCTGTTATAATTGAATAACTCACCGTTACATTACTAATCGTCTAACTTAAAATTTGAGATATCCCGGTTTCGGAAATATAATGATTCAAATCGGATTAAGTCTATTATAAGTTTTAAAACAGAGCGAGTCTTGGAGGTTTTTCTAGTGCTCTATAAAACAGAAATAGGTCGTTCTTCAAAAAAATTAGGAAAATGTTCTTGATCAAATTCCTAGAATTGTGTTAGTTCGAAACTACCAAAAATTTAAGTTGAAACAAATTGAAATAAAAGCAAATCGATTATTGAGAAATTGATTTTTTAAAAAACTAGATCTAAACTGTAAAATATTTAACTAGTTCTGAATTAAGGAAATTTAATTCAGCGGAGACATATTTCAACGCCTGGGCTGTCGCCAGTTGCTTGCATTTTAAGGAGACTGATTCCGAAGTAGTAGTAGTTCCGAATACACTAGCACCCCTATCAGTTATGACCCCTGCGGGTTAGGGGTTTAGAATATTCCCGAGGTAGGCATACCGGTGGTAAGAGGCGACTTATATGCACAAAGGTAATGACGTGCAACTCGATGGTTGATACCTCGATGGTTGATACCTCTCACCTATCATTACCCATCTTATCCTTCCTTACGGAAGGAGGGGTGACATGACCTAGAAGGTTTCACATGACCTAGAAGGTTGGTCATAAATCGCTACCACGACAGTCGGGAAATACCGCAAGGGAGTACCGGAGCGCACTGGGTTCAAATACGGCCAAGGACTGTTAATTCGACAACACTCCCCAAATCCTTCGGGGAGTGGTTTTGTCGTTACCACAACAACAACAACCTAGTGATTTTCCCTACATGGTATGCACTATATTACACTAACAGAAGTTATGGGCGACATGCACAAATACATTCCAAGAAGTAAAGGTTAGCCAGCATCAGGGTTTGCTATTTTTGCGTTTCCTTTTTTTATGTTGCGTTGCGAGATAGAGTGGCAAGCTTTTGAAGTAAACTGTGGCGATTCAAAGAAAATTATAAAGATATAATTTGGTTACAACCAGAGTCCCACACAAATAAATATAGCTAAGATTTGTATATGAAAGAAACCGTTACGCCCACATTAATAAAAAAATTAAATATGTTTATAAAGGGCTTAGAATTCAAAATTTGTATGAAAATGTGATTTCAAAAAAATTTGTAAACCAATTATATTTTCTGTGGATGCTAAATCATTATTTAAAGATTTTTTAAATTAAGAATAAATGATGGTTTTTCAAGTAATATATTTTTGTTTCAGAAAAGATCATATTTTATATCAAAGTACCGAGGAAGGAAGAAGCAAACTAAGGCATACAGAAAAGTAGCGTTGGGGGAAGATAAGGCTATAAAGAAGAAAAGGAAAATTGGGAGGAGTAGGATCACGGATGCGCATAGTCCTCCAGACTATATCCAGGCTGATTTCTGAGCAATTATGGAAGCAACGGTTTGGATAGGTAAGGACACAATCGCCAAAAAAATCTTTCTTTTTAGTGATAGCCAAGCCGCCATTAAATCCCAAAGATGACTTTAGAAAAAAATCTTAACTATTAAAACAAAAGAGACCTTTATAGGGAGTAGTGCTACGCACACAAACTTTTTTAGTTTTGTTCGCCTAACGGGAGTACGTAACGGCATGAAAAAAACGAGATAAATACTGAGTTATACGCAATTTTCAAGAAGAAAATAGGAGTTGATTAAGATATCACAACAAACTTCGGCACATATTACCAAATAAAAGTTTGAAAATAATCAAAGATGCAAATACGAAGCGAAATCTCTACGAAAATTCGTTTTGTACAAATTCGATCAAAGAATCTGTGTACAAAAAAAAGGATGGGAAAAATTAAGAATTTCTAAAGTGGGCGTAGCTCCAAAACCTATATAGTGGATCCACAAAATTTTAATGCCATCACTAGAACAAAAATTAATTTTTCATAACGAAATTTGGTGAAGACGTTGACTTTATCTAGGTGACTATTGTATATGGGCTAAATCGGGGTAAGACCACGCCCATTTTTAAATCTTGTTCCGTAAAACTTGTTTGTAAAATTTAAGAACCGATATTTTTGTAAGTGTGGAAAGTTATATCAACAATATTTGACACGTAAGAAACATTTGAAGCAAAACTAGATCAGAAATAAATTTTTTTTTTTTGCCTTTTTCGAAAGCGATTTCTACATATTTCAATAAAAATTGGTAACCTGGTTTTCATTGGTATATAGCATCTTCGGGTAAAAATTTTAGGAGAGCAGGTCACAAACACACAAATACGAGTATCAGTTCGGTCAAGTAGGTAGTACCCACTTCAAAATGGAACTTATATTTTTTTCTGATATTTATACCTTTTATGAACATGAAATGGTATATTAACTTTGGTCCGATGTTTGTAACGTTTAGAAATATAAGAGATAGACCCACCATTAAGTATACCAAATTGATCAGGACGATGAACTGAGTTGATACAGCCGTCCGTCTCTCCGTCTGTCCGTCTGTCCGTCCGTCCGTCCGTCTGTTTGAACGCAAACTGGTCCCCCAATTTTTGAGATATCTCGATGAAATTTAGCACACGGATGTATTTTTGTATTATATTAGACATTTTTCGGATCCGAAATAATCGGGTCACTATAGCATATATCTCCCATACAACCGATCGTTCAAATAAGAGGATTATGACCATTTCTCCCTCATTTTAAAAGATTAAAACTTGAAACTTGGTAAGATATTTTTTTATGGATATTAAAAGATTTCGTAAAAAAATCACCAAGATCGGAGCTCTATATAGTATATATCCCATACAACCGATCGTTCAGATAAGAGGATTATGGCCATTTATGCCTCATTTTGGAAGATTAAAGAAAATTAAATGTATTGCTGACAAAGTTTTAGAGAACTTTAAACAATGCGTATTTAAGTTTGCACGTATTCATGAAAGGTATAAAGCCTTAGGCACAGCCGAA
Organism: Merzomyia westermanni; assembly: GCA_949987695.1. Classification (NCBI taxonomy): domain Eukaryota; kingdom Metazoa; phylum Arthropoda; class Insecta; order Diptera; family Tephritidae; genus Merzomyia; species Merzomyia westermanni. The sequence continues at coordinate 99,906,201 of OX465293.1, forward strand.
GACAGCGCCCTCCTTACTTGTTTTTTATTTATTTTATAAGTCTCCCCTTCAAATTAAGCTTCCTTACTTGTTTTTTCAATATGTTAAAGTGCATGCCTTAGCGAGCGATGAGTCTTAACTACTTGAGTTATCCTTGAAATGTCAGTTATTGTCAGAAATACAAAACAAACCCAAATGGCTTTACATTACTATTGCGTGCATTACTCCAAGTTGAGTGAGCATATCAAAGCTGTTCACTTCCCTAATTTGACATTTTTACTTTCCCATATCAGCAGATAAGCTTTCATGGCACCACCAAGCTAATGTACGCGCAGCGGTGGCAGCTTGATTGAACATATCAAGGTTGAAGGTCAAATAAGAAAATAAACATAAAATAAGAAAATTGCTTTTAGTTTGTTGTATTTATAAAGGTTTTCCGCTATGTGCATGTTTGGAAGTAAACAAATGTGATTGGAATAGACACCTATCAATAGATACCCTACTTTAATGTAGCTGTTACCTTATTAAATTTTAGAATGCTCCAACTCAAATCATTTCCTTTTTGGTAGCAAGGAGTGTAACGCAAACAGAAAATTTAATCGCAACAATAACTTCAATTTGAAGAAGAACCAAAACGAAACCGTCTTATTCACACAAGCAGGTTACACCGGTTTTGTGAAAACTAAAACGAATCGAAGCAATATAGTCCTAGTGAAATAGTGTGCTGCAAAGATAAAAATCCGGATAAGGCAGCCGGATGGAACAGGAATCGCCCGAGACTGGACTGAAACCGAAACCGCAAGCGCAAGCGAAACGCAATATCAACACGACCCCGAACCCGGCACGAATCTGAAACCGAAACGAAACAAAAAGCAGAACAAATTTAAGCGGAACTAAAATTATAGTGATATGAAATGACAACTTGTGAGGTGGGTTTCATCGAAGGCTGGGGTAATGCTCAGCCTATCCAGAGGCCAGTAGAGGTCCCACTTCCTTTACTAATAAGAACACGGTGATTTGATGGTGTTATTTCAGTCGGGTACACACAAACACAGGGGTATCTAGTCGGGTACGATGAATAAGATGTGTCAGTAGTGACGTATAACGCGGCTGGTAGGGTGGATCGGTGCGAATCACCGATGACGGGTTGGTGGATCGGTATTAATTACCGATGACGGATCGGTGGATCGGTATGAATCACCGAAGACAGGTTGGTGGATGCCGGTGGATCGGTATGAATCACCGAGGACGGGTTGGTGAATGCCGGTGGATCGATATTAATTACAGATGACGGTGGATCGGTGCAAGTCACCAACGACGGTTGGCCCGGTGAGTACACACCAGTAAATGTATTTAGTGGTTCCGAAGGACTCACCACTGGTTTTGGGAACGAAGGTGCAACCGTTAGGGTGCTTCTCTACGTCCCGTATACGCAACCAAAAAGTTGCTAGTTGGGAAATACCGAATGAGAACTGTCTTTTATGAATACTGGTTCAGATCCCCGTCAATACAAAGCTTGACATCATCGCGCTGCAGGAAATGTAATTGACAGGGAAACACATGAAAGCAGTGAGCCTTCCGCTACCTTTCACAGTTTGCAGGCAAAGAAAAAAGAAAATGGAAGTCATGGCGGTGGTGTCAGCCAGAGTCTCGTCGCAATACGTATTCGTCCCTTATACCAGGTTCCAGCACGAAAAGGAAAGCCACCTGGCAGTGCACTCCCATTCCACCGAGCGCCACCCTCATCAAAACACTCTAAGTTAAACTGATAACGTCATGAACGATGTCAAAGGTATCTTCAGCGTCTGGTCTAAGCGTACTTTATGAGATCCCGATATCGCATTGGACTATCACAGTGCCTCCTTGGAAGGAAAGGCTGCTTCCTGTAGACGTTGTTTGCAAAACTTAAAAGCCTAGAAAAACTAAAGACACGACTCCGAGGAACCTTAGAGGCTGGGTATAGCGCAAAAACTGCATCAAAACTATCCGGCGGATGACAAATGGTGACTGACGCCCAGAGGATACCGTCTGACCTGGTGTATCTAATATATGCAGATCTGCACTATGCTCTAACCGCTAGAGACGATTGATAAAAAGTCAGTAAAGACGGCAACTATTTTGGCGAATGTAAATGATAAAACAGGGGAGACTTGGCAATCTTCGAATAATGATAATGAAAACATTAGACCAAGTTTTTATCTTTTAGAATGAATCAAAGTACCAAATTCATAAATAATTATATTTGTAGTCATCGAAAAGTTCAAAGGAAGTGGAAAGTTCAAGCAAGGTATTTTAAAGTTGTTGGGTAATTACTACTGAAAAGACTTCAACTCTGAGCCAAAAAGTTTATCGACTTTATACAAATACAACTTCTTGCACTTACCTTGTCAACATGTTGGCGCGATTCACTGCCACTTCAGCCTCCACACGAAACCGATCCTGCGCATAACGATCGACCACACCCTCACCCAAATTCAACGAAGTACCCGCTTCACAATTAGCGCCCAACAAATGTTGTGTCTCGACAATTTGCAAAAACTTCGTTACGACATCACGACCACGCATTAAATTCCGACGATTATTACGCGATATTTCATCCCAATCGTATATTTCCTCTTCATTCGCCGCATCGACAACGCCCGCCAAAAATTGATTTGTTTCATTGTCACCTTCATCCGTCGTTTCATTGCCATCTTCAGCGGCGCTCATATCAGCGCTCACATCACTACTCACTGGAAAACCGTGTGCGTTGCGATTATCCATATGACCATCGTCCATTGTAATGTCATCGGCACTTTCGAGTTCAATATTGTCAAAATTGATTTCTTCAACATCATACGACTGCTGACGACTTGCGTCGATACCACCAGTGCTGGTGCTCGCCAAATTTCTGGGTTCATGTGAGTAGTTTTTGGCAGGCAGAGAGAAATCTTTATTCGAATCATTGGCGTCGAGCATGCGGTATCTAGCGAAATTTGGTGGTCCCAATACCGCAATGCTAGTTTCGTTCTCGTTAAATTCTGCCGTCACATTCGATGCTTCAACGCTTTCAAAATCATTTGTTTCATCCGCTTCTTGCGAACTCGTCCAACCACTGGCATGAGTTTTGACTTTGGTTGTTTGTGCTTTGTTTGCCAAATTGTGGCCAGCATCAATTGTTGGGCGAGCTGTAACTGCAATAAGATTTTGCTGCACGTAGCTTTGATTTTTCCATAGTGGTTTTTGTTGTTGACGCTCGCCAGTAGTGGACCCTTTGGTAACGTTTCCAGAACGCAGCAAAGTAAGCTTCGTTGTTGTTGTTGTTGCAGCTGTCGTTTTGGGTACGAGTTTTAACTTTGTCGTCCCCCTTTTAGGTGGCGTAGGTATTGTTGTTTCAAAAAGTATGCCTTCATTGAATAGCTCTGTGGTAGCAGCGCTCGCAACATCAGTAACATACACCACATGCGTTGTGCTCTCCTCAGTAGTCTCAAAGCGTTCTGCCTCAGCGCTGTCCGCGCTCGTTGAAGTAAATGTCGGTGATGTCGTTCTGAACTCATCGCTTTGGTATACAACTTCGAGTGAGTTATCACCAGCTTGTTCGAGCTCATCTGCTAACTGCAGCATCTCACTCAGTTCACCAGTGCTAGCGTCCACACCTGCGCTCTCTTTCTCCGTTTCATCGCTGGTGCTATCTTTATTGTCCACGGCGCTGATTTGATGACCATCTTCAATGCTCTCACTCTCGCTCCCAATATCTTCTGCGGCACCTTCATCTACCTCTTCAAACTCAACTCCCTCTCGTTCCACAACTACTCCGCTTTCACCATCACGATCATTACTGCGACTATTGAAACTCCCTTCATCACTTTCCTTATCGTCATCAACATCTGCACTATCACTCTCCATACTCTCCACCATCTCTTTGCTTTCAATGCTAACCACGCTCGCATCACTGTCCACATTTCGCTGTTTGAGCTCAATATCCATTGGCCTGCCTTGCAATTGTTCGGCCGCCACTAAGCTGCGTTGATGGTTTTTCATCAACTTCGCACCATCAAATCTCCTCTCGGCATTATTTCGCAAACTCTCCATTATCTTTTTCATATGCAGCTTGCGTATGCGGTGTGTAACGGGTGCTTCAGTGGTCGCCAAACTTCCATAGCTGGCTTCGGGTGTAGCATCGGTGGTGCCCTTTGGCGCCACATCAAATGTGGCTGTACCAATTACACGTTTGTGTTTAGCAGAACGTCGGTGTGCATATTTGGCTGCATCCGGCACTTGAAATTGAGCTTGTGGCACCGCTGAAACCTTGAATGCGCTTGAATAACTCATTTCCGGCACTGTATGCAGCAGCGTACCATTCACATCTGAATTGCGCCAATAGTCACTGCCAAATAAATGCCCATTACCTGTTTCTATGCTACTTACGGTTTCGCTGCTCCAAAGTGCACTTAGTTGCGGCTCGCTGTGTTTATTAACTTCTAAGGGGATAAAGTTGCTTTGGTGCTTTGTTGTTGGGTCAGCCGCCGCAACATCAACCCTCACATCATTGTTGTAGTTGTTTGGGTTGTATTCGTCCACTGAAACACTGTGCTTTGCGCCATAGCTTTCAGATCCCAAAGTGGCATTACTCCTACCAACTTTAGCGCCATTTCTGTTTATAAATACTTTAGCACTCTTTCTTGCTGCCACCGAGTTGGCTGCTGGCGCATGGTGTGGTCTTGTTGACCGCAAAATATGTTCCTTTTCATTGGTATGTCTGACCTTTGAGCGTCCATGACGTATGCTATATGAATCAGCTAAAGCAGTCGCTTGTTTGGACTCAATTTTACTTTCGACGGTAAATGATGATGAGGACACAGATTCAGCTATGGCATCAGCAGCCACACATGAATTGGGATGAGTTTGCAGCAGCAAAAATGTGAAAGAAATGATGGTCAATTGAAATGTGATGGAAGCCCACATTTTCTGTGTTTGAATAACGACAAAGATTACGATGCGTACTGCACTGCTTTACCCACAACTGCTCTCAGATAACTTTTTGTCTCACACTCTCCCTGTGTTTACACTTTATTTCTTTTTTCCTCTCTCGAACTCGCTCTTATTTATATTATTATAATTTTTGATAAGGAATAACTTATCAACAATCAACTCTTTTGCGTGGTCTAATGAGCTTCAATTTTTCTATTTGTTTTTCAACTTTACCTCTGTCCATCTGTTTGTTATTGTTATTAGTATGATATTTCACTATCTCTTCTTCTTGTTTTTAATTCGCACTTTCTTCTTTAATGGCGTACTTAATCGCTGCAATAACGTTGGCAATAAGCACTTAATTGCTCTTGTCGCGCTCTCATAGGCATGCTGCGTCGTCATCATTCTCATCATTTCGTATTCGCAGCATTCTGAGCTCCAACGTTGGCTCTGTCGCAATATGGTTATCGTGCGCTACTTGCTGCATAGCACATCGTTTATGTAAATTAATTTGTCGATAATCAGTTTTTGTAGGAATAAGTTTGTTACTCGCTACTGTGGCCAGTATTGGATCTGTAAAACAAAGGAGAAAGTGTAAATGGTTTTTGCTTATTTTAGCTTTCTGTTTGAGGAGATGATATGGAAATTTTTTAATAAACAAAAAGTAGACAATTTGAAAACGTATTATAAACATTCCAGCATTTTATTATTTGCAGACAGGACATAAATTGAAAACTTTTTATTTTTGAGAAGTGCCCAAAACTTTATAATTGTTTCTCGTAAAGCGAGGTCCATACGCTTGATAATAGTATTTCTACAGTGCTAAAATTAGTGGAATTTTCTATGCGGTAGTACATATTCTATAAAAAAAATGCGTTGAGAAAGTTTGTCCCGCTTTACGCCCAAACTATACATCTAAGGCATAAACAATTATATATGTATCGATATGTCTCTTCAAGCAGCAGTGCAGTCAATTAAAAAAAAATTAAAAAAAAATTTATTATAATGTAGAAAAATCAGTTTAAAAATGACACCACTACAAATGTAAATATGTCATGCATGTTATTGTATTCCTAGTGTGATCGGCTCTCATTGTGAGTGCGAAGTGTTGGTACCCTGTAAAAAACGATGGAGCACCAGAGTACTCCAACACTTATTCTCATTCATATAAAAAAGGTGGTCCAATTTACATAGCGATGTCCGGTGATTGGATCACCTAATCCTACTCGGAGTACCATTTACTTTGCTTCCGAATAGTCTATAGAGCACCTACGTTGGAGTAATTTGAAAATGCTGCCAAAAGATTACTCTATAGAGTATTCTAGACGAAAGCGAGAAAGGAGTATGTGTTCTTTTGAGGACCACCTACTCCCACTCACGCTTTACTGTTGAATACTCCATAGTGTAATCCCATGGGAGTATTTTGAGAGTACTCTCACGTAGGTGGTCTATAGAGTATTTAAAAGCAAAGAAACGGAGTACTCCGAGGTGGATTACTTGATGCAATCACCGGACATTGCCATGTAAATTGGACCACCTTTTTTATATGAATGAGGATAAGTGTTGGAGTACTCTGATACTCCTGTAGGAGTATTCTTTGGAGTATGAAACGGAGTATTTCCGTTTTTTGAATGAAAAACACATATGCAAACTATAGAGCCGCTTTTGTGTGAGTAAACGTGTCCTCCATTTTTAATTGAGTTGTTGTTTCTGTATTGATCACTAGCTACGATGCCCATTGCCAGCGGCTCTCCTGAAGAAGAGCTGCTTTGGTGGAGATATCAAACAAGCAATATAAAATATGAGCAAATATGTAGACTTCATTGATGATACAAACAGTGTTTACAAAAACAAAATAATTGATTGTTCAATTAGTTTTATTAGTTTTGTTTTTTGTATTTGTGGTTGGGGTTGTGTAAATTGATATAAAATATAAAAGAAAAATATAACAAAATTTGTTAAAAAAAAGTGAAGGGAAGGGAAGGGAAGGAAAGGAAAGGAGAGGGAAGGAATGGAGAAGCAAGAAAAGAAAACAATAAAATAGAAAACAAGAAAATAAATTTAAAAATTTTTTTAAAAATTTAAATAATATAAAGTTTTGTGGTTGAATTTTAACAACTTGACGATGTCTAGTATTTATTATTAAGCCGCTGAACGATGTCGCGTCTGAAATTGTCGAACTCAAAAGACGAAAAAATCACTGAATTAGTTTAATCTTTAGTGAAAAGTGATTAAGAAGATTCAAAGAGTGAAAATGACTCTGCTTCTACGAACTACAGCCCAAAGCAAATAAATCCAGAGGACGAACATTTGATACACCAATGCCTTAAAATTATGGATACGAGTGAAGAAAAAACGTATGCAGTCAAAGTTTAGTATCTGCCGTTGAAGGTAACATTCCATCTACAGATGCGACCTACACATCACTAACTTCAACTCCTAATCAAAGGAAGAGCGCTCGTTCGCCGTTACCAAGATCCGAAGATACCGGTACAGCACTTGTGCCAACCAATGGTGGTACTATTAGAAGCATAAAATGCTTTTAACTCCATTTCAATTATTTCACATTTTTTTTTTTTTTTTTTCCAAATAAATAATTGGCATAATTGATCAAGAGACTAAGCGATGTGCTCTAAATGAAGACATCAACTCAAAATTCAATGTGAAATCCGAATTTATCTGCCATATTTACCTGACTCTTTCAGTGTAGGCAGAGAAGCTGTGTATCCTGTTAATACTGTTCCTTTCAACGAAATGGCTTGAGAAAAAAATGTGGTAAGAAATGGTGTAAAAAGTCCGAAACTCAATTTGTACATGCTCCGCAAACAAATTTACATAAACCTAAATTTAAATTTATGCTGCTCCGCCACGAAAAAATTGCTTTGTGGAATAATATACGAAGAAATAATCTATTTGTTTTCTTTTTGCATACATTGCTCTTTTAAACTTATTCCAATAAAAATATTGTTCCTTAATAACAGTTGTACTTGTTTAAATTTGTTTGCTCTAAAACGCTGTATACAGATCAAAAGAAAACCTCAAGCTGCATGCGGAAAGTTGAAATAAAAAAAAAAAAAGAAAGAAACAAAATTTTTGGTTTTTAAAATATGTACATTAACAAATATACATACGACGATTTCCCAACGGCTCCTGCTACTTTAGTTGGAGAAATAAATTTAATATAATTTATTTCTTACCACAACCAGGGTCACCTTTTGCTCGTTTTCATAAAAACTTTAGAAATTTTAACAATTTTTAAGACACTACCAGCATTTAAAATAACAACCGTTTTACAACCATTTTGGATGAAGTCAAGTCTAAGGCACATGGAAGCCAACGCATGCTAACAATTTCTTTTTATTTGTTTCAGTTAATGGAAGCCGGAAGAATGCTGTAATAATACCAATAGCAATCATGGAAAGGAAGTGAAAGGCGAAGTTTGGTTTGAGTTTATTTTTCGCTTCGTAAAATTTGGTTGCTATTAGCTAAAGTGAGCCAACTGAGTTAATAGATGAATGAAACATGCTTTTCTAGGTCACACCAAAAATATTGCCGCTCACATTGGCTAGTTTCAAAAAAATGTTAAGAGTAAGCGTAGAACTTTCTCAAAATATAAATATGCTTATTTTTTCCAGTTTTTGTTCTTTTTCTCACTTAGTTAAACTATGCATACTCGTATAGGTATTCTACTCTATCCTAAGCTTGCATAAAGTTTTACTTTCGAAATGTCATTTCCTTTGATAGCTAGTGTTAGAGGTTCACTTAAAAGTTATTATTCACAGCTGCTTCTAGAGGTATCTAAAATCTAGCTTACCACTAGTCGAGTTAATGATTCTCTTATATAAACTCATTAAATAAAAATTTATTGAAGCAAGAAATCATAACATTTATTTTCTTGAATTAAGTAGAATAATATAACTACCATTTAGACCAAAAGCACTTTGTATAAGCTCATTTGGGAAATGTAAAGCATTAACAAAAGCTGAGATAAAAGCTTATTATTTAAATTTCCCAAAAAGCCATCAAAAATTGAAAGTGTTTGTATGTGCATGTGTACATAGTTATGTAAACATAAGCCTCTTACTTAGCGTAAGTCTTAATTAAAATATAGTTAATATATTTTCAACATTTTCTGGGAAATTGTGCTCACTAAAAAAAGGCGAAATAATTTAATTGCAGCACACTTTCCTATGGCCATAAAGAAACGCAAAGAAGGCAGGAACTTAACAAGCGTGTGCTAAATAGCAACTAACCTACCCTGCAGGGAAGTCAGGCATTAGTGAGTTGCATGTCTCGCTCCGAACTACAAATAAAGTGAAAAATTAAGGAAGTCTAGATTCGGGTAAAAAGGAATGTCAAATACATAGTAGTGATTTATTATTATATAAGTACTAGAGCTTTGCTCTCTACTCTACTTTGGTCCTCTACTCTCGCGGTTTCACAAAATCGTTTTTTTTATACCCAGCGTGTACTAGTACACAGAGTATTATAGTTTTGGTCATATAACGGTGGTTTGTAATGGTACAAAATAATAGAGATAGATATGGGGTTCCATATATCAAAGTTCTTAGAATGAACAAAGGACTTCATTAAGACATGTCCGTCCGTCCGTCCGTCCGTCCGTCCGTGGACACGATAACTTGAGTAAAAATTTAGATATTTTAAAGAAATTTGGCATACAGGTTGCTTTCCGGCCAAGGTAGGTTGCTATTTGAAATGGGCGAAATCGAACCATAACCACGCCCCTCTTTTCGATATAGAAAATTTCGAAAAACGTATAAAATGGGTTACTTCAATAATAAAAGCAGCTACAATGATGAAATTTGCTAGATTTATTAATTTGGTTGTCCTATTGACAATTTTATCAAATTTTCGGAAAAAGGGTGTGGCACCGCCCAAAACCTATCGAACAATCGATGACGCGATATCGGTTAATAAATCGACCCAGTCTAATATCTTCCAAAGAATACGTCACAGAGAGGATTTCTTTGAAATCACATTCATTGGCATGCTCCTGGGCTCCGTAATGTACCCGTCCCCGGCCGTTTTCGAAAAGTAATTTATCTTTAAACGCGTTTTCCCGAAAGTAGGGTTTTTCAGCTGCCGAGTAAGACTTTTCATAAAAGTATTGTTCCGAATTTGAAATTTTTTATATTGAATTAATCAGTGAAAATACCGCTAGGTTTTTCCGAGTACGATTTGCGAAATTTTATTTTGTTCTATTCTTAGAGTCTTTATAATGCCAAAAAATAACGTGAAAATTTAAAATTTTAACAAATTGTTGCAAAAATTTTACAATTTACGAAATAAATTAACTCTGTTGCGAGAAAACATAGCCAACGTAACTGTGATTATAAAGAATATTTAATTTTTGATTACAGATTAACCAACTGGCCAGAATTTTACTCGAGCGGGATCCATGCAGTTTCAAAAACAATTTAGCTAATGAAGTTTCAAGGTCAACAATTTTTGTTTTTTTTTTTGTTTTGTTTCGATTCAACAATTTTGAAGTCAAAACATGTGCCTTTAAAATAAAAAAAAATGTGTTTAATCCATTCAGTAGATCCTCCGAAATTTATTTCCAAAAAGACCGCTCGATTTCCGGCCTCGCGAGGAAGAGGACCCCCTAAAGTAAATAAATATCAGAAAAGTTATACAATTTCCATTTTGCAGTGGGTACTAAACACCTGGTGGGATATTTCATTTGTTTTTTATACCAATGAGTTTCAGCTTACCTATTTTCATTTCAATATTTTGATAAACTACTAGTAATTGCACTCGAAAATAGTAGAACATTCATAGAGAAAAGTGGGCGGCGACACGCCGACTGAATTAAAGTCAACAAAATTGCGGTAGAGTTTTGATTCGATTTCATTGATATAAAAGTGTCACATGTTAAATTTCACAAAACAAACATTTTCATAACTACGTGGAAAAAGTAGGCGGAGCTCTTCCACGATTTCTTCCACTTTCAAAAAAAAACAGTTATTGTTATCCAGATCTGTTAAATAATTATTACTAATCCTAATGATCAATGGTTTGACTAATTACTTTCTTGAGAATCAATTTATTGATTAGTTATCAATTACTTGAAATTTTGAATGACTATTTTCCAATTAATTCAAAAAATAATTCAAAAAAAAAGTTGGTTCGATTACTTTTGATTATTTTTGACTATTTTTGTCCTTTTTAATATTTTGTTCGTTTTTTTTTTTATTTCTTTTAGTATTGTTGTAGAAGCACATAAATATACAAATCAACAATATTGAAAAAAAGCAAACATAATTAAAAATGATCCAAAAAAGTTGAAGTGAAATCAAAAATAATCAAAAGTAATCAAAACAGCTTTTTTTTGACTATTTGTGATTTTTTTTTATTACTTTTTAGTTTTTAAAATTTTTTTTAATCGTAGTCCATTATTAACTTGTATTTCTTAAAGAACAATTAAAACAATCATTACCAATTAAAAAAGGCTTATTTGATTGATTACTAATTACTTATCAAATTTAACAAGTCTGACGTTATCAAATCAAAATTTTCACCAAATTTATGTTATAGGTTTAAAAATTTTGGGAAATAATCTCTTATAAAAGGGGCGGGACATGCACATTTTCAAAAACGTATACTTTTGTAACTTTTTCGTACACAGATATTCTGGAAGTGCAATAGAATTGATATTAAGTTATTTTTCGCAGTTATATTGTTTAATATTTTTAGCTTTGATCCTTATAAGACTACTTTATATAAAAGTGGGAGTGGCCCTTAGACGAGTTTGTACGTTTTTCTCTGCTAAATTCATAATAATAATTATAATAGGTGTGAAACAATTTCCTTTGGTTCTTGATTTATGAGATATAATATTTGTAAAATTTATCTAATAAATAGTGAAGGATGCCACACCAATTTTGAAAATGTTCCAAAGAAATGATTAGGGTGTTTTAGTTTAAATGCCCTCAGCAAATTTTGCTTTTTATAGGTGTACTAGCGGACCCGGCAGACGTTGTTCTGCCTAAAATTTGACTTGCCTACTATTAATAAATTGTACTCTTTTTCTCCTCGCTTGGCTCCTCTTCTACATTTATCCGTGTATCTTCCTTTGTCTTTCTGCTTTTGCTTCTCCCTCAACCCCATATACGGTTACTCTTCTTAATCCTCTTAATTTTTCTCTAACATCACCTGTATTTCAAATTTCTATTCCTACTTCCCTTCTTCTCAAATTTCCTCTGCGGATACTGATATGTCCATAGCTTCGAAGATATATAGCCATAACTTTTATTTGCTCCTGGTACCGCTTTCTGTTGCCAGAGGTTTTTTGATGTATAGAACACATATCTATATATAAAATATCATTAACTTGAACCAAATAAATTCCTAGCTGTGCTGAATTGTTTTTTTAAATACCCTGGGGGCTTTTCCAAAATCTATAGGTAGCCTATGTCGTACCAAACGAACTTCTGAACCTATCGTGAAAGTTTCATAGAGATCGACTATAAATTTTGAAAATTAATGATGCACAAACACAACACAAAAAATTTGGGCGTGGCGCCTCCCACTTTTCCAAAATTATATAAATCTTGACTAAAGGACATATATATCCAAATATCATTAATTTAAACATTCAGGATTATGGCGAATTAAAATTTTATATATCCTGGGTGCGTGGCACCGCCCATTTTTCCAAAATTATATAAACCTTGACTAAAGGACACATACGAGTATATCCAAATATCATTGATCTAGACCAAATAAGTTCAGAGTTATGACGAATTTAAATTTTATATAGCCTGGTGGCGTGGCACCGCCCACTTTTCCCAGACTATGCTTTAACCCATGGTCCCAAAAATATACTGTGAAAATTTCATAAAAATCGGTTGAGTACTTTAGACGCCTATAAAGGGCAAACAGACACACATTCATTTTTATTTATAAGATTACCTACTTATTTACCTGTTTATTTAAAAATTGCCGAAATATTCGATGCGGAAAAAGTGGGCGTGCTGTACTACATTCTTATAATTTCTATCCAGGTCTTGCCACTCAGATTGCTTTAATGGAGTTGCACCTATCTGATTATATTTATAAAGAAATAAGATATCCCAATTCGTTTGATAACCGAGAGGTAATTCACGTCGTATTTCCAAGTATCGTGATCTCCTAGCGTTTCCATCTAATCCCATTGTATTTCTTTTTTTGCTATATCTGCTATTATCTCAAAACGCCTTGACCTATTTGGATGAACTTTGAAATATAGGTCACCAATCAAGCTCTCCTACACATAAGTTGCCGCTTTGGGGGTTTTCACCGAGCTGCCACCTATCCGAAATTGAGAAAAGCCCACACAAGGTATGCTAATGTGGGTATCAAACGAATGGAGTTTTAGGACTACCTTTGCCTTTGTCTGAATATTTTCGATATCCAACATTATCTCGGAACCCAATTGAGAGAATAAATTGATATTCCAGGTTGGTAAGTAGAACTGTATCTAAAACCCAATTGTTTGATGAGTATCTAAAAACTAAATTATATGGCAACCTAGAAAACTGCCGGGCAAAGCTCGCTCGCCCAGGTACTTACAATAAATGAAGGAAATAGCTTGAGAAAGAGAGATGGATAAGAAAACCACATGTCACAAAAAAGGAAGGTAGGATATAACAGAGGAAGAAGAGAAATTGTGGGAAGAAATTTCCGGAAAGCGAAAGAAAAAACTGTAAGAAGATTCAGAGAATGGGATACGAGTATTACAATGAAATACGTTCAGAAACGTTCACAAAAGGAGGGTGATTGACACATGGGAAAATAGATGTAAAATTCGGTTTAAGATAGATGGAGAAAGAAGATCGAGCCGTAGAGTGATTGAAGATGAGAGAGTAAACATAATGCAGTTCAAAAGCAGCTCTTAAATGCAATTTGTATAGTTTTGGTTTAACGGAAAGCTTTGCATCATTCTTCTCATTTGTTCTAACTTATTACATTTCCAAAGGAGAGTTTATAAATTCCGAAAAAAACTAATTCTTATCCTCCCCATGTGTATACAGAATCCGAAAAAACCTCGATGAATTTTAATCAATAAACAACCGATCCACCATTATACATATAGCTGTGTTATACAGACTCACAAAAACTTTCCTATATAATATCTATGTTTAAGAAAGGAAAGTTAAACGGTTCAAATCTACTGCACGCACACTAAGAAATACATATGCGCTTACTAATGTTCTCGCTCGTTTAACCCAGTATTTAAAAAAAACAGCACTAAAATGTGCATATGTGCTAACATACATACATATTTAAATTCTATAGGGAAAATCTTGCTCCATATGTTAGAAAACCCCAACATGTTTAGGAGAGCGTAAATTTTTAATTGAATTAAATTAAAATAAAATAAGAAAAATAAAATCAAACAAAACAAAATTAAATTGAATCAAATCAAATAAAACAAAATAAATTAAAATAAAATAAAATAAAATAAAATAAAATAAAATAAAATAAAATAAAATAAAATAAAATAAAACAAAATATTTACGGTCATTAAAATTAAACAAAGATTTGGTTTTATTTGGATGGCCGTAAATGATCAACCCAGCGAACACAAATATAAAAAAATTGGCCCAACTTAAATAAATCAAATAAAATAAAATAGAATAAAATAAAATAAAATATTTACGGTCATTAAAATTAAACAAAGATTTGGTTTTATTTGGATCGCCGTAAATGATCAACCCAGCTAACACAAATATAAACAAATTGGCCCAACTTAAAATAAATCAAATAAAAATCAAAATAAAATAAAATAAAATAAAATAAAATAAAATAAAATAAAATAAAATAAAATAAAATAAAATAAAATAAAATAAAATAAAATAAAATAAAATAAAATAAAATAAAATAAAATAAAATGAAATAAAATAAAATAAAATAAAATAAAGTAAAGTAAAATAAAACAAAGTTTGTAGGACTTATCTCACCTTGGAATATTATTTTAATAGAGATAAGTAAATATAATTTTTTTTTGGCCCAGTCTAATATTTATTATTTAACTAGTTAGGAACTGTAAAAAAGATAATACTGCTGAGACAGTTTCCCCTTTCGTAGAACATCGCCAATTGATTGCACGTAAAAGCGTTTTAGAGCAAACTAGTGGTTCCATATACACTGTAAGCACACAACTTCGGTACATGAGATTTTTCCTACAGGGTACATACATATGTTTCTGCAAATGTAGATATATTTGGTAATTTGAGAAAAAATTGCTGTGGGCCTACTGTTTTGAAACTTTTGTTTTCTTATAAAACATTGAATCTTAGTCAATGCGCATTGTCACCTTTGAAAGTTAAGGTAAACTTTTCCATGGCATTTTAGTTTTGCCTTTTTAATGTACGCTTTATGTGAATTGCTAAAATATGCAAAGGTGTAATGTGCGTCGCCTTCTTCATGCTTGAGTTAACTTGAATTTACTTGAGACACCGTGAAATTTTCAAATCAAATTAAGAAATTTATTAAAGCTAGGCGCTGATTTAGATGAGTGTCTTTAAGTTAGACATGTCAATATGTAAATTAAGGTGAATATATATGTAGACTAGAGTGTTTGTATGAGGAAGCGGCTAAAACGGAAAAGTAGTTAATTGACTTAAGGCTACCAGAACGAGAATACTGTTTAAATGGCTTACTTTAGAAATTTCGCCAAGAGCATTTTTTGCTTTTAAGCGAATCTTAATTCAGAAGAGTAGTACGCTTTAATGTTGTGAATTTTTTTTATTAGATTCAGCATGGCAATTATGTATCTATTTCATACAATTTTGCTAGTTAATATAATGGAGCAGTAGACTGCCCCAAGGAATAGATACATTAATTGGTGAGATATTAATGGCTCGAAAAATATTCGAAAAAAACCGCATAGCACTTCAACTTTGAGAGAAAAAAAAAGTTTTAAATTTTTGGAAGTCAAAGGAAGAAACTATGAAAGATATTTGAGAGTCATTTATTGTCCTGCGTTTTATATTGTAAAAGCCAATTATTCAGTATACTCGTATATGCCAACCTTTTTGATAACAGATAATCAGATAAGTTTTTCGAAGCTTAGATGTTTGGTCTCACCTTTTAGTGGTTAATCTAATGTGGCTGATGAATTTTGCTACATTAAGAAACTCAAATAATTTTTTTTTCAGTGTATGGAATTCATTTTTCTTTTATTCATGTTAAAGCTCATTAAATTTTATTAAATATAGCTTAATTAGTTTTAAAAATAATGGAATTTAAATGCCCCCCCTGCTCGTCGATGCATGTGCGGCATCTTACCAAAAAGTTGTTCATTACTGCTTGGAGAGTTGAGACAGGAATAGCCGCAATTTTTTCTCGAATGGATTGCCTTAGTTCATTCAAATTTGTTGGTTTTGCTTTGAAGACTTCCTGTTTGCAATAACCCCACAAGAAAAAGTCAGGTGCAGTAAGGTCAGGCGACCTGGGTGGCCAACGGAATGTGGAGTTTCTGGATATCAGCTTATTGGGAAATTTTCGTCGCAATTCTGTCATAACAGGTTGGGCTATATGAGGAGCTGCACCATCTTGCTGAAACCACACAGAGTTGAAAGAAATTCTCATTCGGCGTAATTCTGGATAGAAAAACTCTCTCAACATGCTCAAGTAACGGTCTCCAGTAACCGTAACGGTGTGACCGTTTTCTTCGAAGAAGTAGGGCCCGACAATGCAGCGTGATGAGACTGCACACCACACTGTGACACGAAGTGGATGCAATTCCGTCTCATGGAGTATCTGTGGGTTGGAAGCACTTCATATTCGACAATTTTGTTTGTTTATGTTGCCGTTTAAATCGAAATGGGCCTCGTCAGACATGAAAAGACAGTTCAACATGTTTCCATCCTCTTCCACCATTTGAAGCATCTTCTGGCAAAATTCCAAGCGAATCGGCAAGTCTGCAGCGTTCAGTTTGTTGGCTATTTGAATTTTATATGGGAATAAGTCCAAATCTTTGTGCATAATTGACTGTAATGACTGTCTGCTTACACCCATTTGAGCAGATAAGCTTCTTGTCGAAACACGTGGATTGTTTTGTATGGCAGCAGCTACAGCAGCGATTGTTTCCTCCGTTCGAACTGAAGGGTTTCGATGGTAAGGTCTTCTGTTGACTGTCCCATGCTCGGCAAAATTGTTTACAAGTCTTATTATGGTCCATCTGCTCGGAGGATTGCCGCCAAACGTGCGCCTATACTCTCTTTGAACCGAAACTACGGACTCCAGTGCGTGATAGCGGCGGACAATCCAAATTCTTGTTTCAGTGTCCCAGTTATCCATTTTTGTTAAATGTAAAAGTCAATCTGCAAAATAAAAAAAAAATTAACCAGATTCATTAAATAGAAAAAAAGTTATTTAATTTTTTTTTGGTAGCGGCTTTCATCAGCCACCCTGTATATGGGTTCTTATGGGAGCAGTTTCTTATGAGCAAGTGCCTGAACTCTATGACCTCGGGCACGGCATACGCCATTTAAATCTCTCCTCTAGGGATCAAAAGCTGATATCATGATAAAGTAGAGTTAGTTGGTTATTGCGCCCACTGCCTTGCAGAGTTTTAAGTTGGATATGGTGCGATTTTGGTACACAAAGTAGATTAGGCGATTACTGAGGCTTTGCAGAGTCTGCTCACCAGGCTTTGTGATCCCAGTGGACAGCTGTCTTATGATTGTAGTTTTTTATTCCACAACTACCACTGAGAAAGCTAAAGTCGGGTAGTCATTGCCTTGACAATAAAAATACTGCGCTATTAGTGCACGCTCGTTAATGTAAAAGACGGTATCACCACCCTATATCAAATCCCACGGACTGAGTAAAGCATAAAAGCGGTCGGGCCTTGAATCGTCCACTTCAGGTTTCAGACATACAAAAATAAATACAAGGGAACTTGGGGCATTGGAGTCATGGTGGGAAATAGACTTCGAATACAATTACTGCTCTTTAGGCAATCATCAGAATGCGGAGCTGTTATTGGCATTTAAATAGTACTTCCAAAAGAGTTGGGTCTTTTGATGTTTTTTTTCACCTGCATCTAGCAGTTACAAAGACCATTTGTTTTGTCGATGTCTCTGCATTTTTGAATTTAGAGAAGAAGAACACCAGCCTTTTTAACCTCTTAGACAGACCCATAAATGAAAACTCGGGAAAGGATAGTTTCGTCAGTATCGTTTAGAAGTGTAGAGTTTTTGAATTAGTCGAGGTTTTTGTTGTTGTTATTAACAGTGCCTCGGTCTGCCTAATGGGCACGATCGCTCAGAGATTTGTCATCAAGCTCTTCTAACGGGAGTCCAAGGAAACGCGCAGTTTCAACAAGGTTGGACCAGAGTGATATTGGTGTTAGAAGAGTAGGTTCAATTGAACAGGAAAAGAGATGTTTGGCATCATGAGGGGATATACCAGATGCAGGGTACGTATTTGGTATGGTGGGGTTCCGTCTGGATAAGTAAGAATTGAACCTAGAAATTGTGCTAGGATGACTCTAGTCTCCTTTGGAAGAATACGCTCCTCAGCAGCTATTTCAGGTGGTTCGATGTCGATTACGGGGTTCACAGACCGAGATTTGAGGGAACTGTCTACCGACTCGGTATGGAGGTCGTCTATGGGAGCGCAGATCAAACGGCAATGTATTGTGGTGCCGGATCTGATAATAGTGCTTACGGAGATGTTGCCTTATGTCTCACGGGAGCGGAGTTTCATCCAAGAGATGGCGGTTTGGATGACTGCGTTTGTGGCAGTTCAGTAAAAACTGTCTGCTCAACAGTTCCGCATGCTCGCGTGTATTGAGCATTTTAGCCTCCTGATGAAGGAGAGTCTCCGATAACATAAGCAGACATCCCGTGGCAGTTCAGATGGTGGTGTTTTGGCAGACTTGCAACTTCCCCCAGTTGATGTCAGCAAGGTTGGGCGACCATATGCGCGCAACGTAATCAATAACCGGTGGGCCAATAGTCGAGATAGTTGAGTAGATTTCGATATTTTTTGTACTATTTACATGATTTTAGAAAAGCTATTGCAACATATTTTAGGTTTTCATTAATGGTTATGTATTTTCGGGATTATTTCACGAATGTTGTGCGTATTATTTCCGTACTTTGGTCAGCGTTTTTAACATTTTTGCTATTTTGTAGTGATTATTAATGTAATTTCCGGCTTATTTCAAGATTTTTTCGATATTTTCTTTTCTTCACGATATCTTGAGCAACATAATTTTAAGTTTTAAGGCGTGATACGGTCCATACCGCTAAAATTGATTTGATTTATCGCTAAATTAAGTTTATCTCTTAACAACCATGCCCAATCGAAAAATTTATATTTCTAAAGCTAAAGTTCATATCATAGTGTATAAATTTAGGCTGGTCGGAGCTCATACTCTCTTACTTGGTTCACTGGTTTTAAAAGCAAAAAGAAAAAAAAAAAATTATTCGCTCTGCTTTTGCAAATTGCATTTAAAATAACGATCAACCGAAACAACTCCACAGAAGCTGAAAAGCTTTTGAAAAATTGCTTTCACAAAAATTTATTTATTCCTTTGAAGAGCTTTGATTGTGTCAGAAACGCAGAACCGTATAGTGGCAAAAGTAAATAAATTTTACCAACACACAAGGTGACATTTGTTGCAACCACTCTAACGAGCAACACAAGCAAGCAAGCAGCGATAGAGCTCGTAAACTGAAATAATCATTTTATGGTGAACCATTTGCCACTGATGACACTGATGCAACTGTTGCCACAATAATTACACTCACATCAATTTTGCGCTTCCTCGTCACGCTACTTTTATCCGACTCCGAGCATTTGGCAAATCAGACTTCCGCATGTGATATATTCCTAGTTCGTGTGTAAATTTGTATGTGTGAGAGCATTTGTACATATGTATATACAAAAACAGGCGGAAATGTGGTATGATACATAAGACGAACGTTTGCTTGTGTGGCTCCAGTAGTGGGATCACCTTTTAGAGGATTTCAAAATGTATAAAAGCATTAACTTAATTGACAGCATAACGTGAAAAGGAAAAGTATTTTTGACAGAAAGTAGGTGAGTGAAGAAATATCGCAGTAAAAGTGCAACAAAAAACCAGTGCTAAGACTTCAAAAAAGATTAAAAGTTGGTAAAGTACATGTCTAATCTTCACTGTCTCTTTATTTGCTACTCGAGGCTTACCTTTTTTACCAAGAACAAGATGTTCAAGATACGCCAAAACACAAATGGTATGAGAATCGATACCTGCAGAATATTTGTTCCAGCACAGTCTTCAATAATTAGATAAAGCGTTAACTAAATGCCCCTAAAATAGAACATAGTATCTGCACAAAACCAATATTTCTGTAGTAGATAATGCTGAGCAAGACCCTCAACTCTTTAATTACTTATAAAGAGCTCTCGCAGTCCATCGTCACTATTATTAATTTTTAGCTTCGACGACTTCCTTTACTGCATCTTTTTTAATTTGATGATAGGGAGGAGAGTTTTAGCAGCAGAACTGAACTTTTTAGGAGACACTTTTTGTGAGATAGAATAGTTATTAGATGGATCCAATAATGATCTACAAGTGTCTCACTACACATGTCCTTATAAACGGCAAAGGGAGCGTAACACAAAACTAGACCCCAGCGAATTAAGTGGATCATATTTTCATACGAATTTGCAAAGGACGCTTTCCACATATTCCATAAAAAAAAGAGATGCAGTAGCTCGTGAGTATTAAGTGCTTGAACTTTTAGTCAACTAGAAAACATCCTGTCTTTTTTATCAAAAATGTTGCTGTGTTGGATTATGTCGAAGTGTAAATACTTCTGCTAAGAATATGGCGATACGAGGGGTGACTAACAAATATGCGCACTACTTTCAGACAGCATCCTTAATGCATGTTTTGCAACCATTCCCCGTCATCGCTTTTCTAGTTGGATTAGGAAACAAGCAACAAACCTTCATTGCTGTTATGAGATTTTGTAGGTGAGATGACATTGGGTGAGCGATTTTTGAGATTCAAAACGCTTTGGATTCCCTTCAGTATACGTAGCAAAGACGCTCCGGTTTTTGCCTTTCTGCGTCAAACTCACCCTTGCTTTCAGCATGGTGTGTGTCAACTTTTAGAGAGGGGAAGTCCAAACTCGGAAATTTTGCTGCCTAAATAAAAGCAAAGAACTATGGAACCCTGGGAGTGATGTTAGCGGTAAAACTTAAACAGCAGTCAGTAAATAAATTTTAAATTATATTTTATTATAAATTATATAATAAATTTCTTTCATGCATGGAAAGGCTGTAAATAAAAATTTGATGTTTAAATTTGAAAGTCAAAAATACTGTATGGTAAAACGTAATGCTTGCGCAGAAGGCAAACCCTTTTCTTGAAACTTATACGACATAAAAATGAATGTGTGTATTTAATAGGCGTTCAAAGCACTCCGACGATCTTTATGAAATTTTCACAGAAAGTTTACGCGTTAAATGGCTACAAATAGGCTATACTTAGTTTAGGAAAACTAGGCCGTGCAAGGCCAAAAGGTAATAAAAGTCTTAAATGCGTTATAAATACGAATTTATTTGCTTCGCATAAATGCTATTTGGACATAAGTATGTATCAATACCATCTGTCTACTGTTAAGTACATTGATTTTTTGTATGGAGAGAAAAGTAGGAGAGGTAACAAAAAATGGAGCAATACGATTAAAAAAAATATAATCAATTATTCATGAAACGAGCTCAAGGCCAAGAATAATAATTTTTCACATTTTAATTTCAAAACCAACAAAAACTGTTGGTAAAAAAAGCAATAAAAAAATATAATAAAATAAAATAAGTAAGGAAAGTACCCGCTTCAACTGTGCCGAAGACTTTATACCTTTCATGAATACTCATCACGGTTTTAAGTGTTCGGGCCTTACTCACAATTAGTAAAAACTATGCAAAAATGATAATTTAAAGTAACATAGCCCAAACCCCATTTATCGAAAAACTCGATTGCATGGGAGCTCTATGTTATGTCGGCCCGATCGGTGTGATTTTCACTACACACATTACATATATAATACGTACTAAAACTGCTAACTTTTACGTTCCTAGCTTTAAATTGCAACAGCTATAGGCCAAAAGCCGTTTATCGGAACAATCGATTGTATGGGAGCTATCCGTTGTATTGGTCCGATCATGCTTATCAAATTTCATCAAGACATCTCTAAAACTGAGGGACTAGTTTGCGTTCAAACAGACAGACGGACAGACGGACATGGCTAAATCAACTCAGCTCATCGCCCTGATTAATTCGTTGTACTTATTGGTGGGTCTATCTTTTCTTCTTCTCATACTTACAAACATCGGACCAAAGTTATAATACCATTTCATGTTCATGAAAGGTATAATGATATAAAAAGGAGAAAAGGAAGAGTTAGGTGGAGATCTAGAGAAGTTGGTTAAGGGAAATGAAGATTATAAAGAAAAGTAGGGGGATATGAATGAGAATTTAATTAGCAGAAGTAGGAACAAAACGAAGAAGGAGCAAGAACAGAGGCAGGTGAAGGAATAATTAAAGATAAAGCGAGAAATGACAAGGTGCTAAAGTCAAATGTAGGCAAGTAAATTTTCGAGCAGGACAACTTCTGGAGGATCAGCTGGCATTTTATATTCTTAAAATAATTTCCTACTTGTAAAGTCGGCCACGCTTCGGTGCGCCTCAGAATTGATATCGAACTGAGTACGGATTTATTTATTATAATTGCGAAACCAGTTGAGGTATTGAGCTTTATCGCATTACTTATTGCAGCACTATTTCACTAACGCAATTTTTGAAACACCGAAACCGGAAGAGATATCGAAGTAAGGGATTTCTTAAATATAATTTTAGGCGCTTAGTAATGCAAGGGTGAAATTTGTATACAATTTCATTCAATAGATTTTTATGTTAAAAATGTAGTAACTAAATCACCAAAAATACGTATTCTAACAAGTAGCTAGCACTTTCTATAAAAAAGATTCATTATCAGCCAGCTGCATGCTAAGTCCTCTTATAAGACGTCGGTAACAGTGTTGCTAGCACAATATTGTTTTTCCAGCTTAAAAAATATCCAATTTGCCAAAGCAGTTTTCACTCCAAAAAGCAACGGAACTAAAAAAATCACCAATCTTTTTGTGCCTATGACTCTGAGTTATTTTTTCCTTTATATTAAATGTACATTTTAAGGCGCCACACCAAAGCTATTGTTTACTTCCATTTGTCTTTATTTGCTTACTTATTTATTTGTTTTTGCTTAGTAAAATTTTGTTTATAAAATGAAGTACATCATTTGTTTTCTCGGCCAAAGTTACTAACCTATTTACTAAAAAATATAATAAAAACATAAAGCTCATCTCCCATTACACTTTAGTTATTTATTTACTATTTTCCCCAGCTAGAAGAAGATGTTGATCTCATAAAATTTTGGCAGCGTTAAAGCGATTTGCTATGGTACTTTTTTATTTTTATTTTTCTCACCCTCTTGAATAAACAAGGCCATTGTTGAAAAACACTTAAAAACCAAAGTTTAGGGATTAAATAAAGACAACGAGGGTGAGTGAGAAATATATAGTGTATTGCATAACTGTAGCATACGGAGAATTGAAACGTGAAACACATAAAAATTTGTAGCAGGTCGATGTCACTTATTTCGATAACTCCATCCGCTTCGGAGTTATCGCCCAATATGTGGACCAGTCTGACCAAAAAAATTTTAGTACAATGTGGGTATCAAACGAAAGATGCTAATGAGTGCTGCAATAAGTTATGTGATTAAATTAAATAACTCAACTGGTTTCGGTTGTATAATGATCAAAATCGGACTCTGTCGAATATCATTTCTGAGACGTAGCGAAGCGTGGAGCGGTTTTCTAGTTTTATATATAACAGAATTTTAATGTCGGTATTTTTTTAGCAGAAAAAGCGAATATGAAACGACCCATACTTTATACTAAATTCTGTAACGCTTTCTGATTTTAAATATTGAATTTTTTTTTCTCAAAACTTTTTAAACTTTTTAAAAATATTAGCTAAATTTAAAATACAGATTTATAACACCAGTTAATTTGATTTCTATGAGACTAATATTTAAAATCAAATAATATGTGTTTCTAACTAAAATAATTCTGATTGTGTTATATTTATGAAATGCACTTTACATTTTTAAATTTCCTTTTAAAATTCTTTCCGTATGCATGGTCAGGTTCATAAAGATAAATAAGCTGATACTAGCATCAAAGCTCTGCCGATATTGTTAGAACGAAGTTTGTCTACTATCTTATAATACACACATATACTTAAATATGCTAGGTACTAAACGAAAATCTGGTTTGCGCAGAATAGAGAAAACATGTTTTGAATAATTAAAAAAACTAAGCTTGTGTTAAGACTTTCTCAGCAGATTTTTCGGAACGCTTGAGCTTCCAAAAGCATAACAAGTGCGTTATAAGTTATGAGAAGACAAGTGTAATTTTTTCATTTCTTCTTACACAAATGGCATAGTTAGTTGCACAACATGATGCTTCAGAATATTCATTTAACTTACTTATGGCGTAACATAAATATACTTAGTTACACACCTGCTTCATTACTTACCCACATACATTTTTGTAATCATTTGTTAGCTTTGCGAAACTCAAAGAGCATAAACTTTTTGCACTAAGTTTTTAACCCCACATTTGCTGAATATTTTAGTGAAATTTTCTCCACAACTACGCTCCAGTGAAATATTACACTAGTAAACAAAAATGCTAGTACACAATCAGGATTTGCTAACTCGAAGCTCGAACTAGCCTGTAAAAAACTAGATTTGTAGTAACGAAAAGCAAAAGTTTTTGTGAGTAAGAAATGCTTAGGGCAGGAAAAGTTTTAGAAGAACTTATTTTTTAGATATGATATGCCCAGCGCTAAGCCTCGCACTTGTGAACGCTCGCTCTCGGGTAATTTTCTAAAAATCAAAAGACATTTTGATAGTTTTCACTAAAGGATTCCCTATTAATTTTTAGAGTCCCAGATAGGGTTGTGCATAAAATAGCTATTTTTTATTCTAATTGATTTTTTGTTAAATTATTAATTATATATAACATAATTTTAATAAATCGATTATAAAACTTACACATTTTAAATCGATTTTTGTAAATAGTAAACGATTGTACTTTAATCGATACATTTTTTTTTAAATTATTAATTTTTTGGATCGATTGTGTTAATGGTAAATATCGATTATTAACAAAATTGAGAAAATTATAAATTTTACTTCAATTGATTAATTTCTTAATTATCGATTCGGATCGATTTGGTTAGTGGTAAATATGCATTTTTTAAATTTTTTAATTTAATCGATTATTTTTTAATCATTTTTTTTTCAGATTGATTTAATGAATTTTACATTCAGTTATCTTGGTTCTAGTAAAATATTGACTAACACTGAGCATTTGTGGTAATTATTTGTTTTTGGTTAAACTCAAAACTGATATACGTCGGAGAGTTCAATTGCTAATTTAGTCAAATAAGAAACAGCATAGTTTTCGATTATTCTCATAAAAATCGGTTTTCTCTAAACAAAAAAATCGATTATTGATTAGAAACTGATTTATTTTTAAACAAAAAAAAATTGATTATTGCTTAATCGATTACTTTCACTTAAAATCGATATTACACACATTGATTTATCTCCATAAAAATCTAATATTGATTGATTAGAATCAACTTATGAACAGAAATCGATTATTTTCTCTAAAAAATGATTTTTCAGGAACTGATTTATTTCTAAACAAACAAAAATTGATTAATTATTAATAAATTTTGCGACTCGTGGTCACATCTCATGTTTTCGATTTTTTTCTTGAAAGGGTTGAGCAAAATTTATGTAAAAATTCTTGGAAGGCAAGGTAGATCCTCACCTGCCTGTACAATAGCACATTATCGCTTTCAATTAAATATTTTTAAAATAAAAACAAACAGCAATAAACACAAAACTAGACATTAGCAGACAAACGAAAATCTCTTGAAGCCCCAGCGCTTGACACGCGGACCCAGCAGTCGTTGATGAAAGAAGCTTAGTAGTTTTCGAAATATATCTATCCGATTGCTATGGTATTTGCATCTAATTGTTTCCACAATTACTTTTCATAACGGGAGTTTTTTTTCGAAAGCACTGGGCTAGTTATAAAAAAAATAACAATATTAAATTAAACATTTGCCACTAAAATCAGAAAATAATATTTAAATTATAATATTTAAAAAAAGACCAATTTTAGAATGCAATTGAAGAATTCCTAGATTTTTTTTTCAAAAACGCCTTATTTTCGTTCTGAAGCAGGGCCTTTTCAAACAAATTCTGAAATAGTACGTTTTCCAAAAATATTTTTAAAAAGGGTGATCTTCCACTCAGCTGTTGAATTATTATTAGCTGGATAGTTCAACTTACAATGAATGTAAAGTGACAAAAATAACATAAAACCAGAGCACGGGTTACACATGTAATAGCTATTTTCTTAAATTAGTTATATAAATGTACAGAAACAAAAAGTTCAACCTACATGATGACCATCTGATGCCAGACAGCAACAACAATTCAAGGAGAAAAAAAAATTATTTAAGAAGTATTCAACCAACACACAACATAGCCTATGTTTAGACCGCTGCGCTTGCAAATCAGAAGTTCAAGGGGTCGAAAAGCTATAAAAATTATTCTGATGAGAAGAGTTTTTTGAAATAGTTTGAGACTGGTTTAAATCTGACAATTGACATCTCGTGGATTATACCTGTTTATGTTTAAAACATCAAATTCTTATATGGAAAAAATAAAGTTGGCTGACTACCTGGAACTTGTATGCATACTAGTTTGTCCTAGTTCACAACTCGTTGGTTTGACGACAGTATACCAGCTCCCTAACCCTAACTAGATACATGCATATGTATGTATTTAGTTTCATGAATAAAATATTTAAATTAAGCAAACCGTGAGTTGCTTTGCGGCAAACTTAAAAATAGACATTAAATATTTCAGCAATTTCGGCGTGTACAATTACGCTCGTTCCTTCATTCTTGTTCATGTGTTCATACTTAATTAGTGTAAAATGCCATGCAGGTATGCGATGTATGTATGTATATGTGGTGGGTGAAGAAGAAAGTAAGCACGCATGCTGTGGAATATATGTAAATGTGATGCTGTAAAAAGTTTAATCAGAGGTACATTCCGATTTAAAATATATATGCAGGTATGCATAAGAAGAGCACCAAGTGCGCGGCCCGTTCACGCTTCGCAATTCAAAGAACCAACGGGGCGTATACGCAACAATTGTGCCAAAAGAAAACAAATAAATAACAAGGTATAATTCATTACGAGCTTTCACTTAAAAACAATAAATACATTAATAAGGAAACGTAAGTGGCGCATAAAGCTTCACAAATCAATAAAAAGTACAACAACTCGCAAGCACGTACATCCATCGCGTATACAAATTACAATTACTCGTTAAATAAGTTTGAGATTTATATCATGAAATTAACAATATTGGCAACAATTTGTATTGTACTGTGATACAGGCGAAGTAGCTAAATAAAGAATGATAATTTAAATTCGTTTTTAATATAGCAAAATGCTCACTTATGCTCAACATTTTAATTTATTGCCATCCTTTGTTCAAGCTCTGAGCACGTCCGCATCACTATCGAGTTATTTGTTTTTCGAAATTATTTCCTGTGTGTTAAAATCAGCGATGTGTTATTGTATGAACAGCAATATTACGTAAAGAATTTCTCCGAAATAAATTAAAGTAAATATTCGGAAATATTTTGCGCATGAATAGTGCTAATCACAGCAAAAATTTAGCATGAGCCCATAGGGTAATTTTCTAATAAGCAATGACATTCACCCATCTGGTTAATGGATTCAATATGTTTATTTTGGAATTTGGCAATAACGGAAAAAACTTGCAAGTATGACGGTTTCAAATAAAATAAAATAAAACAAAAGAAAATTAAATAAAATGAAGTAAAATAACAAAATATAATAAAATAATAAAAAAAATAAAATAGAATAAAATAAAATAAAATGAAATAAAATAAAATAAATTAATTTAAATAAAGTATAAAATAAAGTAAGATAAAATAAAACAAAACAAAATAAAATAAAAAATAATATAATATAATTTAAAAAAAAAATAAAATTAAATTAAATATAATAAAGTAAAATAAAGTAACAAAATAAAGTAAAATAAAATGAAACAAAATAAAATAAAATAAAATAAAACAAATAAAATAAAATATAATAAAATAATAAAAAAAAAACAAAATAAGACAAAATATAATACAATAATTTAAAAAAATAGAATAAAATAAAATATAATAAAGTAAAATAAAAAAAAAAAAAATAAAGTAATAAAATAAAGTAAAATAAAAAAAAAATAAAATAAAATAAAATAAAATAAATAAAGTAAAATAAAATAAAATAAATTAAATAAAATAAAGTAATAAAATAAAGTAAAATAAAATAAAACAAATGAAATAAAAGAAAGTAAAATAAAATAAAATATAATAAAGTAAAATAAAATAAAATAAAGTAATAAAATAAAGTAAAATAAAAAAAATAAATAAAATAAAATAAAATAAAAAAAGTAAAATAAAATAATATAAATTAAATAAAATAAAGTAATAAAATAAAGTAAAATAAAATAAACTAAATGAAATAAAATAAAATAAAATAAAATAAAATAAAATAAAATAAAAAGTAAAATAAAATAAAATAAAATATAATAAAATAATTTAAAGAATAGAATAAAAAAAATATAATAAAGTAAAATAAAATAAAATAACATAAAGTAATAAAATAAAGTAAAATAAAAAAAATAAAATAAAATAAATAAAATAAAATAAATTAAATAAAGTAAAGTTATAAAATAAAATAAACTAAAATAATGAAAACAAAATAAAATAAAATATAATAAAATAATTTAAAAAAAAATTAAAATAAAATAAAATAAAATAAAATAAAACAAAATAAAATAAAATAGAATAAAATAAAATAAAAAAAAAATAAAATAAATAAAAAAAAATTGAAAGTGAATTATCTATATTTTAAAAAATTGTTTCGTAAATTGAAAATTATGGATTTTATTTATGTTATCCATATAAGATGCATTAAATTGAAAAAATATATTAGCCTTTAGGCGTAACTAAACTAAAATAAACGACTTTTCAACAAAATATTGCACTCAGTTAAGAATTAAATTCTGGAATTCATTGAGTAGCAAACGCCTAAATATATAAAACTTATAACCACAAGCTTTATGAAAATCAAAAACCAAAGCTCGATTATAAAAGTAAAGAAAATCAAAATTCAAGCAGAGATGCATGCAGATAAGGCGAGACAAGTAAGCGTTTCACTTAACTGTATATAATCTATTATAATAAAACAAAGCAGTCAAATTTGCTCGTAACCGAAACAGTAACAAATTTAGCGGCTTAAGTGAATCGCCATAATTATAGGCTGTCTGTCATATACCACACAGGAAACGTCAAACAAATATGGACAACACTCACTTCACATCACTGGATCAGACATTGTAACGAGCAACGAAGATGAGTGCGTGGACACGGCATGGAACGGCACGTCGAAATCAATTGATTGCCTCATGCTGAGAATGTGTAATGAGAGTAAATTTGTACAAATTGCTTTAATCCTTCACGATGCCAAAATTGATTTTTATCATAAATAGAAATAAATGTAAACACATATGCTATTTAAGGAGCAAATGGTTGGGGGGTGGTGTTGAGATGTTAGAGCTGTTCATTGCAGATACAAAATAAGTTGTAGTCATTGTCTGATTACCCTGAAAGTAGGTGATTGGTATCGTGCTGTGATTGATTTTGAGCTTTCGGTTCAAGTCTAGAATATCAAGAGTTCAACTTTCTAGTACATGGGTGGTAGATGCTCATCAGTAAAGATATATATATTACATATTGGCATATCTATTTTTATTACAAAAAAACCAGATAGGTGGGAACCCTATAAAAAAAATCCCTAAGTGGCAACACATGTAGAAATTTATAGAATTTTCAGTCGTTTCGACTTACAAAAATCCAAGAAATTTTCGTTTGACGTTATAGTATTAAAGTCTAATCAAAACGCGGGCTTCTCTTCGTCAATGCCTGGCGGGATTCAGGAGTTCATATTTTACTCTCATTGCTGGTTGATAGTCAATTTTATGTAATTAGTCGGACTGATTGCCTTTTTTATGTATATTACCTGTGGCGATTCACAACTGCCGCTTGATTCTTAAATTTCAATTTGCCATAAATGTAGTTTAAGGGAGCCTCTCGAGAACTTAACCCTTCATAGTCGGCAAACTCGGACTAAAACCTGCTTGTAAGGGTAGATGACCTCACTAATTGATTGGAAGGTAGAAAAATGTTTTGTTTTAAGAACTCTCCACCAACTGTAGAAATGGGCTGCCAAAATTTTGTTTTCTGAATTTTGATGACTTCGTATAGCGTCTCTTTGCTTACTAGCTTCCTGAGAAATTTCTACAAAACTAGCCAGGATGATATAAAAATCGAATTTCCTACAATCAAAGTACGAACAAACATATTCTCTAACCCACTTTTCTATGAAATCTAGTCAAAATAAGTCCACACATGCGTATGTTAAGCAACAAAACAAATATTAGACACATCTACTTTGTTGGATTACTTCCAATCTCCTATGCAACCATTAAACATACTGCTAATAAAAAGTTAGATTGTTATTGAATTTGATACGGTTGGGTATTTCTTTCAACAAACAGTGTGTGAAAGAATAATAAGAAAGAAAAAAAAACTTCAAATAATTCCTTGGCTATAAATACAGTCGTACTCAGGAGACTTCAGACAGATTGCGTTTAATGGGAAGCATGTGAGAAGAAGATGTGAAAAATATAGAACTTCTAATTTTTTGAGTTTTCCAAAAACTATTGTGTGGTTTGTGTTCCGAATTTAGACCCTTTTACTACTCACTGAGCTTGTCATAGTTATTTAAATTAAAAAGACAAAAAGGGAGAAGCGAGAAGCGCAGTACACTTGACAGAAGTTACTTTTTCTGTATCATTTCATCGTCATTTCCGGATTATTTCAGGATTATTTTGGGAGTTTTTCAGGACCCTTTAGGTATTAGTTTGGGGACTGGTTTTACAATCATTCCGGTACGTCTTTAGTATCATCCCAAAATAGTTCCAATATTATCCCAAAAATGGTACCAAAAAAGTAACGTAAACAAAGAAGGAATGGAACAGGATTCCGAAGAAATGGAACAGCTGGCGAAAAGACCACAAAAATTATCTCGCTAACAGTACCGCAATGATCTTGAAATAAACCCGAAAAAGTTCTGAATGTTCTGAAATAGTCGAGATCGAAACTGATTTCGCAATGATAACGAAAAAGATCCAAAATAAGTCCAGAAATGAGCCTGAAATGATACGACAACAATCCTGAATCGATCGAAAAAGACACAAAAGTTAGAAAATAAAAACTGTCCAAAACAAAGTCCCAAAACCACCCTGTAATGATTATGAAATTATGCCAAAAAGGTCTCAAAATATTCCAAAAACGTCACGAAAACAATTCCGAAGTAATCTTGGGGGGAATCGCGACATACGTTCTATGACCATAATCCGTTTTTTAAGTCACAATAAAGTTGAAACTGTCCAACTTTTTAAAAGAGTAATAATGCATAATTGAACCGACGGCACTACCAGCTAACGTATGCCGTCATTCCGAATTGTGGGCTTCGGGCTACTGTGATTTAAAAATTCGCTTCCGATCATGGAACGTAACACGTAATTCGACACCTGAGGCCCGAATTGTGTTTGAAAAGGTCAAGAAACCAGAACGCCGCCTAATTGTGCTACAATTCGCTATTTTCTAAATTCTTTTTAACTCTACTACAAAACTCTGCTACAATATTTTATTTTGCCGTTGCAACAATAAAAAGTGTTGATCTACTACAAAAAAAAAATTCTAATCAAAACTGCAAGTCTTGTGACTTCCACGTTGTAAGACTGAAATTAAAAACGCAAAAAATTACATATTTAGAAATCATTTTGAAATGCTTGCCTTAAAGTTGAAAATTTTAACTCCGTTTTTTGAAATCTCCAGGTATTTCTGCATAAACTTTGAAACACTGATTCCTCTAATAAATCGTAATATATTAGATGAATCATCTCGTAAATTCTATCGAAAATCTCCTGCTCTAGCTCTAACCGTTCCCGAGTTGTTATACCTTTCATGAACATGAAATGGTATTATAACTTTTGTTCGCTGTTTGTAAGTATGAGAAGAAGGAGGGATAGACTCCCGTTTAAATACTACGCATAGCTCCCATACAATCGATTGTTCCGATAAATGGGTTTTGTCCTATAATTTTTGCAATTAAAAATGTAGGAAAGTAAACCTCTACAGTTTTGGTAAATATTATATATGTATTGTGGAAAACGAGAATCAGGCAGATCGGACGAATATCAGGCAGATCGGACGAATATAAATATAGTTCCCATACAATCGATT
The DNA here is from genome assembly GCA_949987695.1 of Merzomyia westermanni. Classification (NCBI taxonomy): domain Eukaryota; kingdom Metazoa; phylum Arthropoda; class Insecta; order Diptera; family Tephritidae; genus Merzomyia; species Merzomyia westermanni. The sequence goes on from OX465293.1 coordinate 99,938,689, forward strand.
ATTCCGGTAAATGGGATATCGGCTATAACTATTGCAATTTAGTAGCGAGGAACAGAAAATTTGACAACTAAAGTACTTATAACATATGTAATGTGTTTAGTGAAAATCATCAAGATTGGACTAATATATCGCATAGCCCCCACACAACAAATTTTCTGATAAACGGGGTCTGGGCTATGTATTTTTAAATTAACAGGGTAAGGCAGTCAAATTTTGCTGCACTGTAAGTAAGGATCCGACACTCTAAACGGTGATGCGTGTACACGAAAAGTGTAAAGCCTTCGGCACAGCCGAAGATAGCGCTTTCCTTACTTGTTTTTTTTTTTCAGATTTCGAATGTTTTTCTTATTAACTCCCATAGGTGATTTGTTTGAATTAAGTTCTTTTCCAAACATATTGAAATTGTGTTGTTGTATTATTTCATTTGGCAAATCTATTTGAACGAATATTAATATCAATTTTCAACTCCTCCTTATGCCTTTGACAAAAGTTAAATTGTTTGCTTCAGTACCACTACAATAATTTTATGAACAACAAGGATTTGTCACATAAAAGCGTAGACTTAAAAGGTTGACGTTTCAAATATTGTTTAGTAATACTTGGCTTGATTTATATACATACATTGGTATTGATGTTTATTGCTCTAAAAAGTATCATTTTTCAATTTCATCTAATGTGTAATTTGTTGCAGAAAACCAATGTCATGACACATTCGCTGTGGAAGCAAACCTCAGCTAGGGACTAAATACAATTTACGACCATAATAGAAATAACAAATACATACCTTGCAGGGAAGTCAGTAAACTGTCATCAGAATTAGTTGTGGTGAAGAGCTATTTTGCTTCACAGCGCCCACTGGCTTTAAGGTCTAAAAAACCTAAAGCTATTTCAGTTTGAAAGGATATAATGGCTATGCGCTTTACTTAATGTACTAGAAGCTTTTCATTGTAGGACTCAGATTTTCCTGCAGGGTATGTATAATTCTAAGATCATACTCTTGTCGCCAAACACACACGTGCAATAGCGTCTTTGAAAGTAGCCTACCCACTTATTACTTACCTACTCATCCTAAGTAGTAGAGCAGAATTTATGTGCATACATATTCAACCCGATTCTAAACAAAAAATCCGCACGTAATTTTCCGCTTCTCCCTATTCCCTTATTCTGAACACAAACTCCGCAAGTATTTGTTCGCTTCTCGCTCTTCGCCTGTTCTAAACGATGTTCGAAAAAGCGAAAAGTGGCTTGGCGAGTAAAGTAGGTATTTCGACAGGCAATTTTAAGTGAGCGCTGAACAAAATGTAAGTAAATTTAACTTTTAATAAAAAAAAAGTGTTGATATGCATAAAAGCCCTTCTGTATCTAAAACTGTTCTATGAACGCGCCTAAAAATATTTCCACTTTCCTTGAGTTGACATATAAAATATATGTACCAAAGAATGTATAAAAGGAATAAGCAAATGGCACATTAGAGGAAAAATGCATCGTGACGCTACAGGGCACCATAGCTTAGTTGTTAGAGCACTCTAACAGCGGCTTTGGTGCAGACACTTGGGTTCATATCTCAGTGTCCGAGAAGGGGTCTGATGAGAAGTTGGGCACTTCGAAACATGTCATCCCATACCATCGCTGTGCATAACGTTGTAATTTTTCCTCTAATATCAATTAACAAACAAACATAAAAATTCGAGCTTTGCTCCAACAACAATCACCATAACTATAATTGTTACAGGTACAGTGCGGGTGCATAACAAATAACACGGAAGTGTTGATATGCATAAAAGCCCTTCTGTATCTAAAACTGTTCTATGAACGCGCCTAAAAATATTTCCACTTTCCTTGAGTTGACATATAAAATATATGTACCAAAGAATGTATAAAAGGAATAAGCAAATGGCACATTAGAGGAAAAATGCATCGTGACGCTACAGGGCACCATAGCTTAGTTGTTAGAGCACTCTAACAGCGGCTTTGGTGCAGACACTTGGGTTCATATCTCAGTGTCCGAGAAGGGGTCTGATGAGAAGTTGGGCACTTCGAAACATGTCATCCCATACCATCGCTGTGCATAACGTTGTAATTTTTCCTCTAATATCAATTAACAAAAAAAAATTACTTTTATACATTAGTATCGTATTTCTTCTGTGTTTTTAGGGCGCAAAGTATAAATAAGCTGAAAGTATAAACTTTAGTAAGCCTTATGCAAGGGCAGCTGGAAACTCCCGCACCTTCTATTAAGGAAGAAAGAAAGCAGTGAATAGATTTTGGCAAAATGCGGAGGAGTTAAATTGGGCAGGACCACTAGCAAAATGTATTGTGGAATGGAAAAAGGCACTCTCTTATTTATAATACAAATTTTATCAATAGGAGCTCAATCGGCGAAACTACAACTGCTTTTTGGCCTGTTGTGTGCGCGTTGGTAACAAATATTTTTATCCTATAGTTTTAATTAATCGGCAACACAACTGAATCAATAAAATGTACTAAAAATAAATTTGTTTCCGCTTACAATGATTCCGGCAACTCATGTGCGTTCTTATAGATCTCTGTTGAGGTTTCTGAGCTACAGAATCTTCGGTTTCTTCTCCTGCTACCATTCAAAAGGCAAAACTATACATTTTTATTGTTAATTTATTTAATTTAACAACTTTTTTATCAGAAACTATTATTTTTATTCATTGATAACAAAATGTAGTGCCAAAACTACTACATAAAATAGCAACACAGCTGAATTCGAAAATAAATTCGAAATCCCTCTTCGCCAGTTAATCTGTTCACTAGCGAAAGAGAATTGGGGGAAATTTTCCTGGCGAACAAAAATTTCCACAAGGAAAGAACTCCGAGCGGATATTTAAAATCGGGCTGGTTATGTAACATGCATGGATATGTATCTACATTGGTTTGCTTGTTTTGATGTTTTTCGGCGCTAAATTTATGATGTTCAAATACAAAACATGTCTACAAAGAAAAAACCTATAAATATTAGACTGCGTAATTTTTTTTTTTTTTTTTTTTTGTTTGAAAATTATATTGATATCATTTTTTCAGAATGGCGAAAGAACATAGTTTAAAAATATCCTAATTCTATATTTATTTTTCGAGTTCTATCATTGCTAGTTTAGATTTCGTTTGAAATGAATTAACTGGTATTGTTAAAACTTTACAAATTAATACCCGCTTTTTATTCGTAAGCACTAAGCAACATGCGAATAAAATAACAATCTGAAATTCTTTTTTTTTTTTTCAAAACTTGAAATTTGGTTTGAAAACCCAATAGGAAGTTGGCGCTTGCAAGCAAATCTATGGACGCTTAGGTTTTTGTCGTTTTCCTTTCAAATTGTTTTTTTACTCGAGCATTATCATTTTATCTAGCATCAATATGACGCATAAACAAGGGCCAATATTAAGGTTTCGAACTTTTGCAATATTTTTGCTTACGCCATTGACTGAAAAGTAATATCAAAATAACTTTCTAAAAAAGAATTTTTTTTTTCGCTTTAGTCTAATGTAAATAGCTCCTTATACACATCCTTTGCTTCCAAACATTAAACTTTACATTTTTACATTTCCACTTAAGTCCCGGCATTGCGTTTTTTTTACACTTTTACACTTGGCTTATTGGAATTTTTATATTCACGCTTTTTAGCCTTACAATTTTACTGCTCGCTTGGGCTACGAGAGTACTCACGACATTTGTGCAAATTGCTACACATTGTGGAAGGTAGTACAAGAGGACTAACTAAGTATTGCTAACAACGTAGAAGTGTGAGCATAGGCACTTATTGATATACTCGTATATGTAGAAACGTTAAAATGTACTTCTGTGAGGTAACTTGTGCTATAAAAATGTCTGAAGAAAAACAGTTGAAAAGTTTAGGGGTAGGAAGTTAGTGCAGTTATTAAAAGAACAGAGTTTAGGAAAAATTTTAAAACTGAGTACTGAAACTTTTATTACCAACATTGTAGTCTCCATAATCAGATCGGTAGCTTGTGTGGCTTTTGCTTTGAAATTAAAATTTAATGTACCAAATGCAACAGAGTTAAGATATTTTTACAGCCGGCTTGATGTCGACACAACAAATCAAATTGAGTTGGTTGATAAAAACAACTTAAGTCATTCAAAAAAAAAGGATCTTATTTTGTAAATAGAAAACCCGGCTGCCTCTCAGAACTTATAATAAACTGAATCCGATTCTAATCATTATCTATCAAAAACCAGTTGAGATATGGAACTTAATCAAATGGCTTATGGAACACCAATTAGCACCTTTCGTTTGATACCCATACCTTAGTACCACATTCTGGATCACCCTGGTCCAATAACTCCGAAACTGGTGGAGTTATCGCAACAAGGGATATCTTAAATGGTTAGTTAGGAATAATGCAATATAGAAGTGACAGTTGCATTAAATTCCATTCCACAGTTTTTCAGTGATGCGCGAACAAGCAAACCGACAGACAGAAAAAATTTCTAAAAACGGTTTCTTTGGATGCTAGTCGCTTAATAATGATCCCTCCTATACATTTTTCTTGAATATGTGCAGTGTACGGCGAGTTTGAATTTTCTTATATGTAGAGATAACAACCAAAGTCAGCTTTAGTTAAAATAAGTTTGATGAATGGTTTGTTAACACATTTTTTGGGAATTTTGATATTTAAAAAACTGTCGCATAATGAAAAAAAAATATTTTTTATAAAATTTGAAATTCATTCAGAAGCTGAAAAATGTTATATTTTTCAAATAAAAGAAGCACTTTTAATTCTGCGTACTAACCCCCATATTCATAAAAAATTCGTTTAATCGTTTATAAAGTTTTTTAAAGTGACATTTTTATACAAATTTTGAGTTATAAGACCTTTATAAACCGCTTTTATTTTATATGAATATCGGGGTAATACTTGTCTTATTTTAAACTTTTTCGAAAAGGTTTGTAATGTTTTTTCTAATTTTTTAAATATTTCAACTTTTTCGGTCATTTTTTTCGACGAACCATATATCGATATATTACCACACGATACTGGCTAAATATATTTATTTATTCTTTTTAATTTTCCAAATTTGAAATTTTATATCTTTTTAAATGACCGGTGAGTTGGTTAGGCGTCTATTGTCATTTGATGCCTTACTTATCAGCCATCTTTCTCTAGTACTGAGTACTCTGAGTAACCAATGGAAGCCCTTGTAGTCCTGGTACACTATCCTCGATTCTTCTTCCTGTCACGGTAGTTTCTCCGATCTTGAGTATATTAAGGAAGAGTTACTTCTAACATTTTGGAAATCAACTGCACGGATACAGTGAGACGGGAGTCCCATCATGATCCTTGCGATTATATCAGGCTTCTTCGAATACTGCTCTGCTCACGAAATGTGGTATCAGTACGGCTAATTCATGCTAACTGGAGCCATAGAGATCTCGTCACGCCAACTAACCAACCAACACAGATTATTGAAAAAAGCATAACAGACCTTTCTTGTAAAGCGACCACTCTCCTACAAATCTTATAAATAAAAATGAATTTGTGTCTGTGTGTCCTTTATAAGCGTCCAAAGTACTCAACAGATTTTTATGAAATTTTCACAGTATATTCTTGGGATATGGGTTAAAGCATAGGCTATATATAGTTTCGGAAAAGTGGGCAGTGCCTCGCCCCCAGGCTATATAAAATTTCAATTTGTTATAACTCTGACAGTATTTGGTCTAAATTAATGATGTTTGGATATATGTGTCCTTTAGTCAAGTTTTACATTATTTTTGAAAAGTGGAAAAGTTCGAATTTTTTTTTTTGTTTATGCTTCATTAATGTCCAAAATTTATTGACGACCTTTGTGAAACGACACAGGCCATATTTAGTTTTTGGCGAAGCCTCCAGGCTATTTAAAGTAGCGATCCGGCATAGCTAGGAATTTATTTGGTTCAAGTTAATGATATTTTATATACAGATATGTGTTTCATATATCAAAAAACCTTGGAAATAGAAATTACTAACAGAATCAAATAAAAATTAATTCGATACATCTTCGAAACTATATACATATCCGTACCCGCAAAGGAATTGGGAGAAGGAGGGGAGTAGGAATATAATTTTGAGTTATAGTGGTGGTGTTAGAGGAAAATTAAGAGGATAAAGAAGAGCAATGGTATAGGGGGAGGGGGGAAAAGCAAAAGTGATCAGAAAAAGGAGGAGATAAGGATAAATGTAGAAGAAGCGAAAAGTGGGAAGCAAAAAGAGTACAATTTGTCGAATGTAGTTAAGCCAAGTATTAGTATTAAATATAATTAAAAGAATTTTGTTAATAAATTGATTGAAAGAAAATTCTTACAAATTATATTTTCTGCCTCCATCAATTGCTCATACCCACCTCAATTAATAATTTTTCTGCTGGGACATGGCTCATATGCTGCATTTTTGAAAGTTTTGAAATTCGGAAAACGTTTTTATTTTTTTTGTAAATTTAAAGTATGGTAAATTTTGGAAACTATAGTGCAATTTGTGTCGAAATTTCAATAGATATGAGACTTGGTATTCATCATAATATTTTCTAAGACATTTATAAAACAATACTGATTATTGATGGTGATTTTAAAATTGAACTAACTTGAAGTAGTTCCACTAGATTTTCTGTGTTTAAAGTCCGCTTGATTTGCAATTTTCCCAATGGGCTTACCTAGCGCAAACACATTTATAATCGCATTCGACCAACTAAAATTTTTATAAAAAAGAGAATTTCTTTTTTTTTTTTGTTTCACACACGCACGCATGCAAGGCAATAAGAAGAATATAAGGGGTCCCCAGGCACAAATAATTCTCAAAAATACATTCTCCACCTACAAATTCAAGCAAAAAATCTCTGACTCTATCTGTGTGACATAAATACATATGCATGCACGCTTATGTACGGTCCTCTCCCACATGCTTAGTACTCTGGAGGACACAGCATTCACAGAAACTGAGCTGCGCAAGATTCACTACGTAAATTCGTAGAAAAGAAAAAAAATGTAAAACTTCGGAGACTTTTTTTTCATTCTTGTGCCTCTGATTTTTGTTCTGTTATGCAGCTCATTGTGAATGCGAACGGATGAGCGCAAAGTGGCCATACATTTTAAAAAGTCTCGCTTGTGAATCAATTACCTGAATGGTGCTCACATTTAAGCTTACAACTTTTATACTATGTGATATATTTTATTAATTTTTTTCCGTTTCATTTTTGCGAGGAACATCCCGGGTGGCCGAATAAAGAAAAAAATTTGAACACAAAATATATATTCGTAAAAAGTACAACCGCTAAGTGCTATATTGTGTAACTTTTCAGTTTTCGTAGGTTAAAAGCAAAGAAAAAAATTTTATATATTCTACATAAAATAAAGTGAAAGGCAAACGAAGTTGCTTGCGTAATTAAATAGTTACGGCCCTTAAAAAAGAATGTTATACATTTTTTCATAATTTTACACTTGCATGGTTTTACAACAATCATTTATAAAAGATTTTTCGGATTGTAAAAGATAATGTTTGCATTTTTTGTATGGTATAGAAATATTTGTATTATTCGCAGTTATTCTTAGTACTTCCATTTTATGCTTCTTTGTGTGCCAATCATCAAATACCGTTCGAACAAATCATTTTAACATGTCACATCATTACATCGTAAAGTGTAAGCTATTGGAAAGGAAATTATTATTTTTATCTATATGTAATGTTAAAAACAAAAAAAAAATACGCTGCAATTTGTCATATATTCCACTTTGACACATCAAACATTCACATCATAAAATTACTTGAAATCATTAAATCAAATCATACCCTAATATGATCACAGTACATATTTAAATATTTATGAATTTTATTGCGAAACATATGTAAATGAGCACACAATTTTAAAACTTCAAAGTTAGATATAAAAATAACTAAACGTTAACTAAAACTAATAACAAATATGTAGAAAATTATATCTGCCCTCACTTTGCTAGTTCTTCTCTTCGAACACATCATACCATGACATCACACTAACACATCATTGCCATAAAAAAACAACCAGAAGTCTGTATGTGTAAGCCAATAGACAGGCGGGATTTATTTTTTATTTTTATTTAATTTGGGAAAAATACAATTTGATTGCAATTTGTGAAATATTCCACTTCGATGCTAAATACCATCACATCATAAAATCGCATCGCACCATAAAATTACAACATCACATCAGACAACGCATATTATGCCACAAAATTTTGTAGGGACACATATCTACATATAGGAGCTAATTTCAAAATTTGAGACATAAAAATAATTAAAAAGTTAACCAAAAACTATAAAATTTGCCATCGTTTTGTGACATGTGCTTCTTTGAACGAATCATTACATCACATCACACCAAATGCTTGGACAATTTTTGATGTGTAAGCTAATTGATCGAAATCGATTTTTTTTAATTATTTTGAATTTGGAACTCTGAAATGTGGCTGACATTTGTGATTTCTCTTCGACATATCATGCCATCACATTATACAATTACATCACATCATGTAATCGAGTTATACCACACCACAACACACTATCAAATATATTTCTAGATATTTCTGCGTATTATTGGGACACATACATGTAGCAAAGAAATTCAAAACTTCAAAGTTAGATATTATAATAACTAAGCAACCAAAAAAAATAACAAATATGAAGAAAATAAGATTTACCAACATTGCGAGATGTTCCGCTTCCAACACATCATAATATCACATCACATCATTATAAGTATAAATATTTGCAAACCTTTTTACGTGTACGCCAATAACTAGTTAGGATTTTTTTTTATTCAATGTAAAAAAAAAAGATATAAAAAAACGCGACTGCAATTTGTGAGATATTCCACTTTGGCACGTCATAACGTCACATCGTGAAATTATAGCATATCATAGCATCAAATTACACCATCGCTAAATATACACTACACATGATGATAGTCAAACTTCAAATTGGGATATGATGCAACGTTGGCCAAAAATAATCAAACCCATCCCAACTAGTCAGAGACTTGAAATATACCCGCTATAAGGTAAACCTGTCGAAAGAATCGACTAAAATGCACAAAAGGTAATAACTTGTCACTAGAAGGTTGATCTACAGATATGATGCATCTCACTACCAATCATCTCAGGGGTATGTTTTTGTCGCTACACAAACAAACCAATAAAGACATTTAAACTTCTTGGAATTTTCAAAAAGTTCAAAAATTTTGTACAGCTTAATTTAAAATGATATCAGTCCTAGAATATTTAAATTTTTTCCATAAAATATTCCCTGAAGAATATAGTACATTTCGCGGTAGATGGCTCTTGTCTAAGTTTCATTAAATATCACTCATACGCCATGTAGTCTCAGCAATTATATTCAGTTGATACTACAAACAGCAATTTAATTAATATATATTTTCCTCAAGGTTTGCATGTAACTCTAAACGTGCAAATTGTTTTACCGCTTGTCTTACATTCTTATTCACGAAATAACTGCCACTCCTTCTTGCCAACGTAATGAAGAAAGCTTTTATACTTTCACTAATATCACATGCACATACATATGTATATGTAAATAGGTTATCAGCACTCATTCATTGATTTATATAAAGATTTTACTATTCATTCCTTTCCTTTTCTTTACGTACAAGTGAGCTGTAGAAATGTAAAAAATGGCAAATATGGAAAGCGCTGTCGCCGGCAGCTCTATCTCGCAACCTCATCATTCGCATTAATTAAAATACAATATGAGCAGTCATTGACTTATTGCAGTCAATGGCACAGCATTCAATTTCAACAGCTACTCACACTCAACATCAGTTATAACAATATTCCTCTTCAAACAGACAAACATTCTATCATCTTGTCATTCTTATGATTATACAATTGAGTGCCACAAGCATTGTCCATATTAAATAAACTTCAATATTACTGGTGGCGGTTAAAGATGATGCTCGCATAGTGGTACAATGATGGTAATGATTTATCTACATAAAGGGAGGTATTTCACGGTAAAAATTTAATCTCCTGCTACTGTGCCAAAGCAGGTTAAAGATATCGTTTTCTAATTAGTTGGGCTAGACAGAATCTGCTAGTCCTTGGAAAGACCGTCCACATCATTAGCAAATCCTTAAAATTACGGCCAAGACATTCTCCACCTGCTTTTTTCAAACACTTTATCGTCTGGAACGTTTTCGAATACTTCAAGGGCCTTCCCATACTCGTCCGACGACTGCTTGATGAAGTACACGAGCTACCTCACAGTTTCAAATTATTAACTATAAAATAAGCGTTGAAAATACTTCATCTTGTTGGCGGTTATCATAAGCCCAACGTTTTCTCTCTTTTTATCTAAGTCAGAAAGGACAGAACTTATTTGTGAAAATGAGCGATATAAAATAACTTAAAAACATTGCTCGCTTGGCAGCAGCCTTGCCTGAAGTTCCGTTTGATTTTGGCTCAGGCAGGCTTCTAAAAAGCGATGTTATGGGGATTCTCTTATGATGAGCCCTTTCCAGAATTTGTAGTATTGTGTAGAACTTCCATATTCTAGACTTGAACGACACACTGATAAGGTCCAATCACATTGTCGACGGCCGATTTCTATAAAAAAAAAAAACGGACTGTATTCTAACATCATTTGGATTATTATTCCTATAAGTGAACATTTCTTGGCCCTTGCACTTAATATATTTAGTCTTACATTTATTTTGCTAGCTAAGTTAAGTCCGGCTAATTTATAATAAAGTCATAATACATTTGATGCTGGATGAGCTTATTTGAACTGGTTTCAAGTTCGTATTCAGCTATCCTAGAAACCCCACTATGTAGTGTTAAGCAAACTTTTTAAGAAATATCCAAATCTCTTAAGTAAAGCTAATACAAAGTTAAAGATCAAATAAGAATGTTGGAGAAAAAAAAAAAAATTCTACTAACAGACGGATGGCATAAAAAATCGCCCAATCTAACCCCACCCCACCTGCACTATGCATGGCGTTAAGTCAAATCGTACACTCTTAAGAGACATAATGGCGTTGTTGGGATTTGCTATCCCTATGTCTCCACGTCATCATTTTCACACATATGCGCACGTTCATGCTTATGCACACTTGAGTGAAGATATATTGTGTGAATTTCTTTTATATGTTTCTCTTATTCCACTTTTGTTGCTGTTATTACAACAATCTAGTGCTTGTCCTTTCACATTGTGTCATCTCCCATAGTGGCATATCCATTCGCACAGCATATTTCTCATGCATATTTTCACGCATACAATACGCATTGTTACTCTGCTTGTTTGGTTGGTTTTGTTGTTCGCTGCTAATTTTATTTACTTACGACGCGTCAGCTTTCATGCCCTTTGGCCTTACTTGCGAGATTATTTACTAGCGCGGTGCTG
>OX465293.1:102745091-102927591 GCA_949987695.1 Merzomyia westermanni
GAAAATGAAAAACAAAAAAATTTCAAAAAATTTAAGAAATCAAATATCAAGTCGTTCTGCTCATAGTTTGCGCGGCTTTGTGACTTTGCGTTGTGGCAACAACTTCTCGACAAAAGTGAAAATAAATCATCATCTTGCAAGCACGAAAGTAAAAACTGCAACAACAAGAAATAGAAATCCACACACATTCTTGTATAACTCTTTATAAAAGTATATATGTAAGAAGCAAATAATTTAACACACAAGTTGCTTGCTTTCCAAGTTGGTTGGTAAATTCACAACAACAAAAAGCGAGTAAAGACGTTGCCGACAATAGAGTTTTTGCATGCGAGTAAAAGAGTGTGCTTGGAAATGAATGCACTTTCAGAAAACGCAAAAAGTTAAGCCACCCGCACTTTCAGTTTATATGTCAAAGATGCACAAGGGAGTCTGCAGGAGTTGCTTGGGTTAGTCATTTTATTTCTCAATTGTGCTTTCTCAATTACCACAGATTATTAAGCTCTTGCGGGTGGTTTTTATTTGCTTCCGCCACCTTTCCCTTTCCACTGGGTAATATACCAGGCGTCAAATTACCGTATACGTTCCGTGATCGAAAGCGAATTTTTAAATCACAATAGCTCTAGCCCCGGAATTCGGAATGATGGCATACGTGAGCAATTAGCTGAGAGTAACGGTTGGTTCAATTATACATTATTACTCTTTGAAAAAGTTGGACAGTTGCAAAGTTATCGTGACTTTAAAAAGGGTTTACGATCACCAAACGGATGTCGTAATTCGGCTCCAGCTGTTTAGACGTCAGACGGCAAGCCCAACTTCACCGTACTCTGTTAGTCTACCATGCAATCTAATCCATTATTCTGCTCTTATTAGTAAACGTAGTGCGACCTCTGCAAAAATTCGTCTCCTTTGTAGATGCCGTTCGGAGTCGGCAAAAAACTGTAGGTCCCACCAATTTGTAGGAAAAATTTAAATCGGCACACCACAAATTGGAAGAGAAGCTTGGCGCAAAAATCTCTTAGGAGGTTTATGATGATATACCTGTTGTATATCGCGCCATAGAGAGAGAGAGTGTGACCTCTGGTTGGACGGAACTCATCTCACAAATATGCTACGAAGTTTTCCAAATTTTTCTATCTTTCCCTTTTTTCGTTTTTGTTGTATTAACTTAAAACAATCCCAAAATCTTAAGGGGCATAACTTCTAGTTTCGAAATTGCTCCCCCGTTGATGATCCATGAAGTACTCGGACGTTAAAACATAACCTCGAGTATGTGATCGCACACTCTTACGTCGCATTTTTAATTGAATCATATGACTTGTCCTTAATTGTGAAGTACTTTTGCGTCGCCCTTGTACGCCACTGTTCGTTCTCCAACTTTGTGGACAAAGGCATGAGTCTGCAAGGCAAAGATGCGACAGTAAACAATGAGCTGAAAAATAAGTAAGTGCAGTTCATCCGCTTTTACTTTGTATGTATATACAAAGAGATATATAAATATCCTCAAAAGAGGGTGGGAATATTCGGGTAGCTTTTAACACCGCAAAAGCAAAGGATTGTGCTATCAACACTGGCAACTAGCTACATAACTGTGTCGTTGACTTGGTAAAAAAGTCACTGAGTCATCCGACATGCTCGTAAATTGAAGCGGTTCATATGCAGACAGAGGAACAGGCCCAGCGTGGCAGAGGGATGAGTTGCAGTTTTCGAGCATATTAGAGAAATGCATTTTTGTGGCTGCGCTTAGGAATTTTTGCGAGAAGGATGGGAGAGAAAAGGAAATGAATGGATATTGAGAGAGCACAAGGTATTCAAATGATTTATAGTGTGCCGCACATATATTACTTTTATTTTAAGAGTATGTAAAATCACCTTCTAATGAATCAAACAAAAAAGGGTGCTGTAGTATTTTGAGGAAATGGTATAGCTTCATTGTATTTGAAAACTGGTGTATCACAGGTTAAAAGTCAACACTAAGGGCCCAGTTATGTAAGGTCGCAGTTTCAATTTATATCAGTGTTCTTATTTTCACATTCAATACTATATACTTTATAGGAATTTCGACATAAACATTTGCATTTTATATAATGGGCCCCCAAAAATCCATTGCACATAATAACAAATCAATCAATTACCAACTGTCAGCTCACCATATAAGGAGAAAGGTTCTCAGTAGTAAACAGTGTGTAATATGCTATTTTTTATTTGCATTGGAATAGGAACATTTTTGCAGTGAAAATGTTTCTATCTCAACTTTTAATTTTTTACTTGAGCTTCTATTAACTTAATTTCAGATTTTGCCTCACTGTGCTTAATAGCGCCAGCATGACACACATTATTACGCTAACTAAGTGCAGTGAAGTCAATAAATGCAGCCCACCCTCTTAAACACTACAAAAATAGGAAAAATAATAGGAATTTCTTATGTCGCCTACCTTTAGAACTCACTTTCCCTTAACACTTTGAAGCGCTCAGCTGTGCTATATTTGCACTTTGTATTATTGCAAATAGTTCGCTGCAACTTTTTCACTGCACCTTTTGTGGCTCGGTGTTTCACATCTACTAACAAAGTTTGCTGTTACCCATAAGCAACCTGCAAAAAATGCGATTAGTCCAGGATCAGTTCGAAGTGAGTCGCAAAGGATGATGCGACTAATGCCAGTTGTGATCTCTTTACAAGAGTTAAAGTGATCCCTTTTGTTTGAGCATGTCTTATGAAGAAACTACAGGGTAGCTGATGAATTTTGCTACATTAAGAAACTCAAATAATTTTTTTTCCAGTGTATGGAATTCATTTTTCTTTTATTCATGTTAAAGCTCATTAAATTTTATTAAATATAGCTTAATTAGTTTTAAAAATAATGGAATTTAAATGCCCCCCCTGCTCGTCGATGCATGTGCGGCATCTTACCAAAAAGTTGTTCATTACTGCTTGGAGAGTTGAGACAGGAATAGCCGCAATTGTTTCTCGAATGGATTGCCTTAGTTCATTCAAATTTGTTGGTTTTGCTTTGAAGACTTCCTGTTTGCAATAACCCCACAAGAAAAAGTCAGGTGCAGTAAGGTCAGGCGACCTGGGTGGCCAACGGAATGTGGAGTTTCTGGATATCAGCTTATTGGGAAATTTTCGTCGCAATTCTGTCATAACAGGTTGGGCTATATGAGGAGCTGCACCATCTTGCTGAAACCACACAGAGTTGAAAGAAATTCTCATTCGGCGTAATTCTGGATAGAAAAACTCTCTCAACATGCTCAAGTAACGGTCTCCAGTAACCGTAACGGTGTGACCGTTTTCTTCGAAGAAGTAGGGCCCGACAATGCAGCGTGATGAAACTGCACACCACACTGTGACACGAAGTGGATGCAATTCCGTCTCATGGAGTATCTGTGGGTTGGAAGCACTCCATATTCGACAATTTTGTTTGTTTATGTTGCCGTTTAAATCGAAATGGGCCTCGTCAGACATGAAAAGACAGTTCAACATGTTTCCATCCTCTTCCACCATTTGAAGCATCTTCTGGCAAAATTCCAAGCGAATCGGCAAATCTGCAGCGTTCAGTTTGTTGGCCATTTGAATTTTATATGGGAATAAGTCCAAATCTTTGTGCATAATTGACTGTAATGACTGTCTGCTTACACCCATTTGAGCAGATAAGCTTCTTGTCGAAACACGTGGATTGTTTTGTATGGCAGCAGCTACAGCAGCGATTGTTTCCTCCGTTCGAACTGAAGGGTTTCGATGGTAAGGTCTTCTGTTGACTGTCCCATGCTCGGCAAAATTGTTTACAAGTCTTATTATGGTCCATCTACTCGGAGGATTGCCGCCAAACGTGCGCCTATACTCTCTTTGAACCGAAACTACGGACTCCAGTGCGTGATAGCGGCGGACAATCCAAATTCTTGTTTCAGTGTCCCAGTTATCCATTTTTGTTAAATGTAAAAGTCAATCTGCAAAATAAAAAAAAAATTAACCAGATTCATTAAATAGAAAAAAAGTTATTTAATTTTTTTTTGGTAGCGGCTTTCATCAGCCACCCTGTAGTTGTGCCCTTTTATGTATGAACAGGTGGTTTCGAACAGAAACCCTTTGCTCTCCCATGGGTACTTTCGGAAAAGTCTACTTTCCCAACTATGCATACAACGTAATAGTTCCGATCAATTATAGCTCACTGTAGAAGAAAGCTATTGATAACGGATCAGTCGGGTTAGGGATCACGCGCACGACTTTTGCCGGGCACTGAGAGGAAAGCGGTTTGGTTTTCAGGTTAGGTATTATATTTGTGAAAACAACCATAAGATATCATATTCTTTATTAAAAAACTAAAAATCAACCTTATACGCAGTATATGAGCAATTATTATTCCCGATTCAGCATATTCCACGACATAGTACACAAATGTTGCATACTTTCAGGCGCACTTAGTATGTCAATTGGCATAGAGCAAAAATTTTTTATTTGGAAACGAAATATTTTCTTTTCTCTTATAACCATGGGTAATTCTAATTTGAGATTTTCTTATTAAAATTAGTAATTTCAATTGTACCTGAAACTATGTTTCAACCACAAGGCTCTAGGTAACTTCTACTAATTTATCCTTGAGTTAAAACCAATTAGGAATTACAATCTTAAATTTTGTACTGATTTTACATGGCGACGTTAGTTAGTTCATAAGTAATTAAAGAATAATTAAAATTGAAACCTAAATTATGTTAACGTGAACATGGCATTAGATATTTAAGCCAAAAAAGTTTTATCTATAACGATTTCTGGAATAAAGAGATTAACGTCAGAGCTATTGTTTATGTAAACATTGGCATTATTTTCATTCATTTAAAATGAAGTTACCTCTTCTAACCCCAAATCTAAAAACAATTTGATATTAAGAATTAAGTTACTGCGAATATATGTAATTACTCCAAACCTCAGTTCAACCACTAACCCATGCCTTCTTCTTGTTCAAATAAGTTTTGTATAGAAATGGATATGTTAATGTGACAGCAACAGATTCATCTGGCAGTCAAATGCTACAAAAATGTTTCATTTGCGAAAAAAAAACGAAAGTCCTTTTGATTTGCTACAAGGCAAATTTACGAGTTGGTGGGATCGTCTGCTTAGAGCCTTCTAAAACTGTAGAGGAAAAACCCCAGAAAAAAGACAGAAGCAAGGCAACAGACCATGCAAAACAAAAGTAATTTGCAAGCAAACAAATTAGAGTTTTTTTATATCCAAGCCAGTGATGCGCAGCGAGAGCGCCGTAGAAAAATGCTGGCAGCTGAAGAAGTGTAGGCTATTAACATGTGTGCGATTCTTTGCATAGCTCCAAGCTCATATTTGTGTGTAAATGTATGCCTGTCTGCATATGAATCTTACTTTCTTAAACCCAGCAAATTACACACATTTCAAGGCAGTCGCGTGAGTCAAATATGCAAGCGACAAAGGAAATGTAAATCTGCGCCGTTGTTAGCAAAAATCCTTGAATGGATGCATGTCAGTTGACCCACCAAAAAAATGTACATCTTATTTAAGGCTTATATAAAAAGATAAAAAGCATTATGATATTGAACCGGAAATCTGTTTTATTAAAACTTAGCAGGGAATATTGATCACTGAGCATTGGTTTCCTTTCTAAGGAGGATAGTTGTTGTTGTACTAGAATTGTGTAGTTAATATTTTAATAATTCTTTCTCACTAACTTTGATGCAATTTATCATCCGAAAACTTCGACCACGCTTATTTTTCAAGTTTTAAAATTTCTTACAAACTTACTTGATATTCTTGTTTTTTATATTATTTAATTACATTTTTTGTTTTTTATTTTATTTGTTTTTTATTTTGTTTTATTTTATTTTATTTGATGTTATTTTACTAAACCTACATAATCCCAAGTTTTTGTTTTTGTAAACACTGTGTATATTAATCATAAACGCAGTTTGGTATTTGCTCATCTGTTTCCCGATTGAGAGCATTTATCGCATTTACATACTTACCCATAAGCAGTGCGTCAAGTATCCGCAAGCAGTCCCTGCCAACCAGCAGTGGATAAAAAAGTGAGCAATTTTCACTTTTTTAACCATGTTGAAAACATTTTTCCGTGTAGGTGTGAGGGCATACTTTAGGCGCTTGTTGTTTTCCATACAAATTTCAAATATATGCGTTAGTGTTAGTAAAAACTCGTGAATTTGTGAAAGCAGAGTTTGACCACAGTTAGCCATGGTTGGTAGGGGTAAAGCTAAAATTTTTGTGTACGCATACTAAACCAAAGCTCAGATATGTAAAAAATCAACATGAATAAGAACAACAATAAACAGCGTCGCTCTCGTGTTCTTCATTGTTTATACATACCCTGCAAAAAATCGTGGCATATAGGCAGAGTTGGGATAAATCGATTTTAAATTCTGTAGCCTACTTTTGGGTGTTGTAAGTAAACTACCAATTAGTCTCTTCTTAGGACATGCTCAAGCAAAAGAGATCACTTCAACCCATACAAAGAAATCTAAGCTGGCATTGGTCGCATGCTCCTTTGCGACTCATTCCGGATTTATCCTAGACTAATCGTTTTTTTGGCATGGTCACTTCAGGCTTACACAATTTTTTGTTGGTCAATATTACATGTGCGCTAATGTGAAATAAAATGTACTTCGTTTTCTTTAATTTTTCATGCAGTAGGTAATACATTTGTATGGAGGTACATTAAATACAATGCGAATAAGGCTAGTAGCGCATGTTTTTGAAGGTATAATACAAGGCTTGCTAACCATAAATACCGCACCCTATATTTTCGAATCGACTGATGTACATATGTATGCCAGTATTTACAAAAACATGCTGTTTTTGCTATTAATATCTTCAAGTCGCGTTGGAAGTGAAGTACACTTTTGTGGTATTTTTGCACGCTGTGATGTCCTTTTTGCGAATTTAATTCCAGTTTTATGGGTAGAGTAGTTATATGGGCATGTGTGAAAATATACTTTAGTGTGAACCCTGCAGGAAAAAAAATTTTGTATTCGAATTAACGAAAATAAATAGCATGATAGACAATTTGTTTAGGGACGCTGCAATATTGCAATGCAATTATGGGTCACTGGGTATTTCCCCAATTTGCATAATAATTTTTCCTGCTGGGACTTAATGGACAATCGTATCACTCCTACTGCTTAGACAAGCATTTTTGCTTATGGCATTTTAATCCTTTGCTTAAGTTGTATTTAACATATTTTGTTTTTGCTTCAAAATCAGCCGTTTTTTCATTAATCCTGTATATTCGGTATATTTATTCCAAATGAAATGCATATAAGTACAGTCACTCAAAAAACCAACCGTAAAGTATTCGACAGAAATAAAAATTTTTTGCGATGTATTTTTGAGGTGATTCAGGGGCGGAATTACGACATACGTTCCGTGATCGTAAACCGTTTACTTAAGTCACAACAACTTTGAAACTTTCCAACTTTTTAAAAGAGTAATAATGCACAATTGAACCTACCGGTACTTCCAGCCAGTTGCTTGCATATGGCCTCATTCCGAATTACGGGGCTAGAGCTATTGTGATTTAAAAATTTGCTTTCGATCACGGAACGTATAACGTAATTCGACCCCAGTTCTAGTCTACGCTTGCCTACTGGTGGAACAGACAGTTTTTTAACTCTGGACTCTGTACTTATCAAACTCAAGCAGGCAGACCATCGCTTTTGCGATATAGGATCTCAATCAAAAAAAGCAAGAAGGATTCGTGCAGAGCGAAATGGTCCAAAAAAATGCGAAACTGAGTTATAATAATATAATAATCTCAAAAATATTACGGCAAAAATCCTGAGTTGATTTCTAACAATATCAAATAATGGGCCTTAAATCATCCTAAGAAATTCGCGAAAATAATTCCGAAATGACCCAGAAAAAGTCCTGTAATGATTTCGAAAAGTCCAATTTATTCCAGAAAACTTTATGAAATGGTTGCGAATCTGGACTGATTCCGAAATTATCCCGAAAAGTTTCAAATTGATCCCCAATACTCAAAAATATTTAAATGATCCCGGAATGATGCCGAGAAAATCCCGAAAATTATCCTAAAATGGTTTTGAAATGATGTGAGAACAATCCAAATTTAAAATTCCAAATTCATCCAAAAAAAAGTTTAAGAATGTTAGCGAAAAATATACAGAAACAATTCCGAAATGATCCTGAAAAAAGGCCGCAATGTTTATGAAAAATCTCGAGATGCTCCTGGAAAATCCTGAAATTCTAAATTACTCTGCTGCATTTTTTTTCCGTTCCATCCATAAAAAGAAGCTTCCAAATCCACTCTGAATCAAAACTCTGCATCGCTGCCTAAGAAGTTAACTTCGAAAATTTGATTAGAAACTATAACACTCGGCCAAACTTCGCTGCATCTCAGAATTTATAATAGACTCATTCCGATTTTAGTCATTATATCTCCCATACCAGATAAGATATGGAATTTCATGACATCACTTACTGCAGCACTCATTAGCACCTTTCGTTTGATATACAATATGGAAAATATTTTGCGTCACCCTGGTCCACATATAGGTCGATAACTTCGAAACCGCTGGAGCTATTGAATTAGCTGATATCTTAAACTAGAAGTTAGACGTCTGGTGATAGAACGGTGGAAGCTGCATTAAAGTTTGTTCATCCGTTTTTAAGTGATACGCGGGCAAACATACAGACAGACAGACAAAAATTCTAAAAAGTATTGCTTTGGATTCTATTGGCATAATAACGATACCTCCTATCAATTTCTCTTGAATATCTGCACTGTACAGGTCGAACTGTTACAATTTAATTACTGTTGAGATGAAGTATTGTGAACTGGATAATTATTTGAGTTACTGTATGAAGGTTTCCATTTGTTCAAACGGTTCACGTCGTTTTTTTAAATGCTTGGCGGTAGAAATATCCATATGCGAATATATTTATATTTTTATGTACGTATGTATGTATATGTATGTGTACCATAAAGACAAAAGCATTTTTGTATCTCGAAAGTACTTGGAAGATACTTCAGTGCGCTCTTTGGCAAACAATAGAAACAGCCAAACATAAACGCAGAAAAACACACAAAAGAGGCTTTGAAAGCTTTTGTTTTAAAACTGAAAAAAGTAAAGCAGAAGAGTGATGCAGAAAAAAAGGAAAATAAATGGGACAGCGAAACATATATACTCGTATATTTAAAAATATTTCCATATACATGTGTTTTACAAGCTTTAAGATAAAGTGATGAGGACCTTCGAAATATACAATTTGATTAAATAGCCTATTTAGATATTTAAATAGTTCAGTATATAATTCATTGACAATTAGTGTAACAGTTATATGTTTGTATATATGTTCTGTGAATCTCTTTAATAAAGCCCTTAGTCTATTTTTAGGCGCTTCAACTTTATACTGCATTTCTATTCAAGCACACTTCAAGCTTACCCATCAGGCAAAAACCAAAGCCTTTTCATACAACCTTGTTTGCCGCTGTTTGTCCTTGCGCCCTATTTCTTTTCAGTTCAATGCACATATATGTAGTCGCATCCGCCCACTCCTTGTCTGCTGTTATAAGCGACATAGTAAAAAGCAACGCGCTCGTTAGACGAATATCGCCTTGGTTCGCTGACTTTGCATTTTGGAAAAATTCAATAAACATAAAAAAATGAAAAATCAAGCACAAAAAAACTGTTGACAGCTCGCTGATGACGTTGAAGGACTTCATTGCAGAAACTTCTATGCTGTGCAATAAATGCTGCACAGCAACAAGTGCATTTCAAAAATGGCTGCGAAAAAAATAAAATAAAAATTCATCAAAAAAGAAATAAAAAATTAAGTAAAATTAAAAATCAAATGTAAAATGCATAAGCGCGTAAAGTGAGC
The DNA here is from genome assembly GCA_949987695.1 of Merzomyia westermanni. Taxonomy (NCBI): domain Eukaryota; kingdom Metazoa; phylum Arthropoda; class Insecta; order Diptera; family Tephritidae; genus Merzomyia; species Merzomyia westermanni. The sequence goes on from OX465293.1 coordinate 102,754,966, forward strand.
AAAAAAAAATGCTAGCAAAGTCATTCTTCCACCTTTGTGCTCTACTCACTAAGGCTCCCATCATCCCTTTTAGTAAAATTTCAATTATTTTTGCACATTTTTTTTTATTTATTCATATATCCGTACTGTGTGTGATTCTCATTGAATTCAGCGCCACGGTGTGTGTGTATAAAAAAATTAATTATCGCATAATTTCATGGTTGATACGCATTGAGAGTATTCCGCTTCATTTGCCGGGCTATTGTTTCGCTATCAGTGACTTATCCCACTTATGAATTTGTGCAAAAGGGCTGATACAATGCTTTTGTGTTTTTATTATTTTTTTTGCTTTATAAAATATTCGTTGTTGTTTTTTTTTGTTGTAATGAAAAATTTTGTTAGTTAAACTTAAGTTAAAGCTTTGGTATTTCAAATTATTCGATTTCCAAATTAGTTTTTTTAAGGGACTTGAGGTTTTTGTGGGCTTACGCCTTGCACTTCCACACTTAAGATCATGTTATACCTAGAGATACCAACAAAGTACGAAGTACTCCTTCCATATAAGCGAAATCCTTTAAGGACCGACTTCTTTGTGTCAGTTTATGTTTTTATTTTTATTTTGTTGATATTTATTGGATTTATTGTGTTTTTCTTTGTGAAAACAAGCGGAAAAATGTGTCACATTAAGAGAATACAGCTTGAGGACAAAAATAATGTGTTCTCGGCAGTTGAGATTTATGATATAACTCAACCACTAATTATAATTCTACATTATAATAAATAAAATAATCTTGAAACACTCCCAAAACACTCCGTTTCGGGGCTCCTTCGGATGAATTTAGGAGTAAATTTTTTGTCAGTTGCTAGAAAGCCTAATTTTACTTTAGGAATACGCAAGATCTGATCCTGTACTTTTTGACTAAAACTAGTTAAAATGTCAACACTCAAATCTACGGGATTGACTTCTGAGAAAATCATGTAACAACTGTCAATTTTAACAAAAGGTGGTAGACTAAATCACATTAAAACAAGTAAGGAGAGGGCTGTCTTCGACGGTGACGAAGACCTTATACCTTTCATGAATACGCATCATGGATATAAGTGTCCGATCCTTACTCACATTTAGTAAAAACTCTACAAAACTGTTAATTTAAAGATACATAGTCCAAACCCCATTTATCGGAACAATCGATTGTATGGGTTATGTTGGTCCGATCTGAGTGATTTTCGCTACACACATTACATATATAATATGTACCAAACCTGCACAATATGTACGTTCCTAACTTTTTAATTGCAATAGTTATAGGCCAAAACCCGTTTATCGGAACAATCATTAATGCTTTAAAATGGCTGCCTCTTACCAAATTTCATCGAGATGACTAAATCGGCCCAACTCATCGGCCTGATCATTTCGGTATACTTATTGGTGGGTCTATCACTTCTTCTTCTCATACCTACAAACATCGCACCAAAGTTATAATACAATTTCATGTCCATGAAAGGTATAAAAATTTATTTCATTCAGGCTCTGACTATATCTGAGTGACTCTGACTCGTACGGGATCACACCTACAATAAATTAAGAAACAATTCACATATTTTTAGTTTTAAGCAACATTTTTTCTATCCCAAAATTCCAAGGATTGCAAGAAGAAAATTACGAGAATTTCGCCAGGAAAAAAAAACGACTGCATTCCGGGATTCGCGTCCCTAATAGGTAAGTCACATGCAAAAGCTACTTTAAGCTGTTTTTAGTCAATTTAGGATTTGTTATCAACTATCTAAACTCAATCGAATTTTCCGGGCAGATTTAACAAGTCGAAATTACTTAATTTACTACATAACTCTCAACATAGTCTTAGAATAAGAGGGCCTTCACTTTCACCTCTAATATGTATGTAAATATTTAGCTAATCCAACGACAAAACCATTTAAATTGCATTTTGCGATCGAAGTTCTAAACTAAAGAATAACGTTTAAAGTTCAAACAAAATCGAGAAACAGGAAACAAAGCAAATAATACATGCAAGCGGCACTAAAATAAAGTGAGGACAAACAACAACAATTGTACTTGAAAAATCATGAAGCAACAAGCAAATTAAGAAATTGATAATGCCGCAACGAATAATGTGAGCCAAGCGCTGAGAAGCGACTGCGACCGATGCAGCGACTGCGGCGTAAGCGATAGCGACGACGGAAGCGGTAACAGCGCTGCTGTCAATTGCTCGCAAGTGTGATCGCTCACTTAATTCTAAAAGGAGCTAACTAAAAAGTTTGAAAGGAATGCACATAGAGTCATTAGCTCAATAACTACCGATCTGTATCATGGATTGAGGAGTAGACGCATAGAATATATTTAGTAAAAGCAAATAAGTTATTTAGACTCTAAATATCGGCTAAGCTTTTCAGGGTTTTGAACATTGTGGGATTTTTAGTTGATCGCTTTTTTGTTCTATATGTGCAATCAAGGCATACCACACACACTCACGTCAGCCCCCTTTGCAATGCCACACACTTGAGATAAACTCAGTTGCAGATATCACACAGCTACAAACATTCAAATGACATGCAGAACAAATGAAACAGAGAAGCGCAAGGGTAAATGAGAATCGGAAACGAGCAAGAGACTTATGGTTATCTGACCCGATAGGAAAAGTAGGACAAGGTAACAAGTAATGAATGAAATCATAGTATCATAGAATAAGATTTATATTTTATTTCTATTTCGATTAAAAATAGATTATTGACGTACTTTTGATGTCCAAATAAAGTAAAGAGTTGCCCTATCGGATATATAAAGGAAATTTTAAACTATATATTGGCGATTTTGCAAAATTGATGACATGCTATGGCATCTTCTTGAAATTCCCTAATGTTGTTGTAACAATAGGCAGCATTGCTTGGTCTCATGGCACCACGGAGTGGGACGGAGTAAATAGGATTAAGGTGAAAAGCCAAATGGTCGGATAAAATCGAATAATTTCTGTACATTGCTGAGTTTGTTGAGAAATAACTCCGAAAATCTGTTTAATGTCAGTATTAATAAGCCCTAAATAGCGATGATCAGGTCTAATGTTACTTTTTCAGCGTTACTTGGCTATACCACTACTGGCTGACAGCATATACTATCTGAGCGTTGTATAAGCTGATTATGAGCTGGTCTTCAATATTCTTTGGTACGCGACATAGGAGAGATGTAGGTCTATATGACTCAGGTTTTTCTTGGTATTAGGGCAGATTTCCATGTTTTGGGAGAACTATGAGCGCTCTATCATAAACTTAAACCTTGAGGCCAGGACCAAATATCGTATGCCCTATTTTATACTTCTATTTCCATTGAAGTATGCAAAAACTATTATTCAAACAATATTTTTATCCGTAAACAAATAAACTTACCCAAACAACAATTTTTAATGGAACTGGTAGCATAACATGTCATAATCGCCTCCGACCGAAAACTGACAATGGAACTACCTAATTAAAAATTAGAATAATTTTTCTCTCAGAGAGAAACCGTTTCAAAAAGTTTGAAAACGTTAGCAAGTAAATTTCATAACCATCATAACCATGCCAGATGAATTCAAATCCCTTTGTTGCCTTTATTTGAAATGTGGTATACTCAAAGTTAAAGTCAGGGACGTAACGGTTATTATAGAAATGACCACTAACATTGATGAGTGCAAATATTGTTTGTAACCAATGTAAATGTATTTAATAAAGTGCGATTGACAGTTAAGTATGATACTCTTGTAAGGGACTATTATGTCAACCGAATGTAAGCAAATGAGGTAACCCTTTGAGATGCATGTAGCTTTCCACACATCTATAAGTTTTGGATTTTGTATTTTTTTATTTTACTAGTGGGCCGATCTCGACTTTAAAGCAGAATTTCGGCTGCTATCTAGGGGCAGATATAAATTTAATAATTGACTTCCATAAAACTCAACCCTTTTGTGAGAAATGTTTGGGTAAAATTCTGGTCTAATCACACAAAATATTCGAATTTCGGTCAACGAAGTTATTTTGGTATCAGCAGTAGATTCTTAAATTTACAACCAAGTTTTCTCTAATACTACATTTACACTGCACCGCATTTGGAAAATTCAAATGAGTAATTTCAAATACATTTACATTAGCTCATTTGCATTTTGTTTGACATTTTCCTTTAGGCGAAACTTCAAACGCAAAACGTTCCACAAAAATGTCATATTGTTGCGGCCCAAATGCGAGCAAATGCGATGAAATCAGTCTTTTGGGAAATGCGATTCGTATAGGGAAATTCGACGCATTTGAATCTTTTCGCCCAAAATGGCACATTTGGTGCAATGCAAATGTAGTATAATATACACTTATTTGAATTAAAGTACAAAGATTAAAATTTCGAAAATTTATAACAAAAATCGCTTAAAATTTGTTTTCTAAATGTTTGTAGGCTAAAAATATTATTTTCAAATGGGTTAAAAATTTTTCCAGTTTGACATTATAGTTTTGTTCAAATTGAGAGAAACGTTAAATTCAAACACTCCTTTGTGACAAGATGGACACGATTTTTACTCCATATCCATTGTGAATACGCCACAACAGAATAGTGTAAACAATTCCTACTGAGCACATATCAAACGCAGTTCGCAAAGTCAGCGTAAACGAGCGTCACGACTACGGATACGACGACCGCGGCAGCGTAGATTCATTTTTGAATAGCTCAGAAGCGAATATGACAAATTAAATTTTTCTTCGCTCATATGTTTTTGCCTATGTAGGTAGGAATGTACATATGTATGTAGAATTTTTGTTTTTGGCTCATGGTTTTCCTTTGTGTGAATTACAAAATAAAACAATTTGTTGTTCGTTCGGGTTTCGAGTGGCAGCAATGAAATGATGTGGATAGTCGTTTGCGTGCAGCGGTGGCGAAAGGAAGAAAAAGTGTATGATCGCGAGTGTTGGTGGTGTAGTGGAACAACATGAGCATTGCAAAACTGTTGAATGTGTTGCTTTTACGCGTCTGTGCCATAAATAGGAGATGATAGATACAATAAAAGTATGACGAGCTGACCAAAAATGAATGAACTAAGTGAAAAATAAAAAGTTTTTTAAAGCAAATTAAGGGTGTCCTCCAGTGAAAATCAAAGCATATTGAAGGAACTCACAATTAAAACTATTAAGGATATTAGTGCAAAGGAGCTTGGCTCGCAAGCAGTTGTAAAGTTAAAATCCTTTAAAGGTTCGCGCCATTGATGAGAGCGGCCAACCGTGCAGCTAACGTCTACGTTCATACAATGATGCGTCATGCAAGTAACGGTAATTAAAAATAAAAACACTTCTTGTAAGATGTATGGATGTATGCCATAGTGTGGGGGGTTAACGACTAGACTGGAATGCATATTAGGCTGTGACGTTTTAGAAGAAATATGTTTTAAATAATCACCGTATCCCTAATCGGTAACTGTTTCCTTTAGGAGACAATTGCTTAAATACGTCCAAAAATATCCGAAGAGGTATCAAACAACGCGTTTTGACTTCGGTACCAACAATCCGATAGCGGATTTAAAATTTTTTGTTTAAACCCAAAAATGACCCAGGTCCGATCCCAAATAGGGGGTTGATATAAGGTATTTATGTGCAGAACACCTTTCTGCGTAGGCGGTCTTCGGCCGCGCTTCAAAAAAAATAACCCTTAGCCGGTCTAACACTTTGCACATTTCGGTACACCCTAATCTGTGATTACAACAACCACATGAAAATGAAACAAATTTTCAACTTTTATTGCAAATATCTCTTCACTGAAACAAAAACTCGAAAATCCGCTTTCGGATTATTGTTACCGAGGTCGAAGCGCGTCTTTTGATACCTTTCCCAATAATTTTGGACGTGTTTTAGCAGTTGTCTCCTGAAGGAAACAATTACCCCCTAATCTTTTCCGAGTAAAACAATAAGCAAAATACTGTCTTCATATTTACGTCCAAAAATTTTACAACGGAACCAATAGCGCACGGCAATGTTGAAGGCCCCTAGTATATTGGGTAGTGAACTTACCTGTCCCTACCGAGAGGCAGAAAGCATTCAACATCTCTACATACAACAAAATTGTAACAGGTTATACATTGTTGTTGATTATGTAGCAAATAGAATTCAAAACAACAGTTTTAAGAATTTTTGTCTGTCTGTCTAAATGTTTGCACGTGTATCACTCAGAAACTGGTGAATTGAATGGAATGCTACTTTCAGCGTTGCATTGGTAGACTACTCACTTAAAGTTTAAGATATCACTAATTTTAATAAATCTAACGGGTTCTTTCTTATCGACTGTGACCCAGGTGAGTTATTTCTATCAAACGAAAGGTGTTAATGAGCGCTGCAGTGAGCGACGTGATTAAGTTCTGAGGCTGATATAAGGTCTGAGACGCAGCAAAATTCATCATTCGCCCGTTCTAAAAAATGCAAAAAACTTATTCAGAAATAGGTACACCCTAGTGTCCATGCAAAAATGCCTAGTTTGCTTTTTCTCTTTCATTCAAATGATAGGCAATGTTGCTGCAATCGTGATATCTGTGAGATACTTTTAATTGTCTTCAATCTACTTTAATTGAAAAGGGCGCATGTTTATACTTCAGCACATTCCTAACTTGAGTGAATTGTTGCTTTATCATAGAAGAGCCAGCGTGGTCTCTGTTATTGATGATTTTTTATCTTATCTGTTGTTGCACGCAAACAAATATTCTAGTATGGTGAGATAAAAGATATATGTATATATACTTTCATATACAATATATCTACATATAAGGCATAAGGGTGCGCCTTATTTTTGTGAAAATAATTGTTGTTGTTAAGACCAAAAAGGTTCAAGGTGAAAGGGGATTATGCTCACCACGAATGTGAAACAATTAATTTTATTCGCTCTTCAAGCCTTAGTTTGAGCATATGCCCAGTGATTCGTAATCATCATAAAGAGGTCTATCAAAAACGTACTACTATTTGAGGCACCAACATTTTTTCAGCAATTTTCTTAAAAAAATTAATTAGTTTCCCAATTTTTAGGGAAACACGGGACTTCTTCTCGAAAGTCTTACTTTGCAGAGCAAAGTTACAAAATAAGATGCACCCTAATCTACATCCTATATACTACGTACTATCAAATCAAATGTGCTTAGTTTTTCCTTTCCTCTGCCTCATTCCGACGACAGTGTTCAAGTTATATTCAAATTGATTTCGAAGTCGCTAACGATTAAATTAGTTTGCGTTGGCTTATGATTATACGGTTGATATGTTCCCATATTGATTAAACCCAGCAAACCACGGAAAAACGCGAAGATTGAAAAAAAGTTAAGTTTTTAATTTAGTTGGGAGCGTTGTCTATCATTTATGAGCGAATTTTAATCGAAATATTTTCAAATTTTTTTAGTCAATTTTAAAAATCGTTCAAAAAGGGTTCTGTTTTCCATTTTCTCAAATATTTCTTTTCGATAACTTAAGAAAATTCCTTATAGAATTTGTGCTATCGACTGTCAGATGCGTTGGACATTTTTATATTCAGGTTATAAATGTTGTGAAGTTTTAGAATTAGTTTATTGGGTTAATTTGTATGTGTACGCAAGGGGTTACAAACCCCTTTTTATATTCGTTGGCCGCATTGAAATTGTTTTCAATGGCCTTTGTTGTGTGTCTGCGGTAAATTGAAATGAATTGAAAAATTCTAAATTTTTTTTGGTGAGTTTAACCGTTGTTGTTGGTAGAGTGTTAATGATGTTTGATTGCTTTGATGGTATTACATTTCACGTTTCGCTTTAAATTTCTATTAAATAAATGAAAGTGTGAAAAATATAGGATTGATAAGTTGAAATAGCTTACAAAAAATCTTGATGGTCAATTAGGGTGAATAACCCACGCGGATGTGATCTTAAATTTACATTTGTATTTTTTAGCTACCGTGCTAAAATGCGTTTAGTATGGGTTAGTTGCAGGGGATATTCAGGGTAATACTACTGAATGTCTGAATGGGTACATATGAGATGAGTTTGTTGAGCATTGCCTTTCGTGTGGGGTTTCCAGTGATTAACTAGCCTTGAAATATAAGCCACGCATTTGTACTTAGGTCTGAACCCTTTTAATTGATTTCATTGTTTATGCTATATTGGTTGCACGGTTATGTTCAAGCATGCAACTGACTGCATTGTTCTCTATGTGGGTTTGACCCATTATAGATGAGCCCGGAAAAATATGTTAAGCATCCAGATTACGTGAGGCTAGTTGTTGTGCCATCAACCATTCTAATTGAATGCCTTCATTTATTGGTTTTTTTAGTACGTGGAGATTGAACGTAAATTTCCAGTCATCGGTAACTAAATGTTATTAAATAATAACAAGAATAAGAAACCGAAAAAAGTGTTAATCAAAAACTTGTACCAAAGAAGGTAAATCTCAGAGACTTGTAACGAAACCTCGTATAGGAACGAAACTTCGTTTTGCCGTTAATGTTCCGAGCAATATAGGAGTATAAAAACATAATTAGAAACGAATTAATTGGAACAGTTCGCAATGAGTAACCGAAGAATAACGAAATTCTAGTTAACGCAACTACCGGTACGGAAGCGAACCATGTAATGCTATTTGAGTAAACGAAACGCAATTCGCAACGAAACGTTTCTGTACTGAAACGACACTAGAGACGTTTCTCATATGACCGAAACCGAAACTGTAACATAACCGAAACTAATAATAATGCCAATGAGTTTTTATTTACGATTATATGCAGTTTTTATTTTACCAAAAATTCTACTCATTGTTCAAATGTTCCCGAGGTTTCGTACTAGTGCTTTTTCTATACCTGAACGTTTCGTTACTCAGGTAGCCTTGCTAGTTTTGTTTCAATATCTCCCGCATGGCGGTAACTGTCTGTTCTTATGACAATCGTTGTGACCTGTTTCTGTATTATCTTGCTTCGACTAAGGCCGTTATCAAGAAATTGGTACTCGTTCTGATACAAAACAGTATCGGTTCTCACAGTTTCAATACCCGTTTCATGGTAGCATGTATCAATACAATTCCGTTTCGTTACTTATCTGAAGAACAATTATGAAACAGAAACGCGTTGCAAGTACCTGGTAAATATAAATAAATGTATATTATATATATGGAGTAGTATAGCTAAACATTTCATTGTTTCCAAAGCAGACGAAATTCTACAAATTGATTGAAGTACGGTCGTAACTTGAAGTCGTATTTCTTAAAGGAAACCCCTGCGAGTTTCTAATAAATTTCTGCTAGTCTGTAGATCATAGAGAATTACTTGGTACGAACTCAGAACCAAACAAAAATTACATATATATACGGATGAATCTAGGATTTCGTATACAATTGAAAAAAGCTTGAAGTGATAACTTTTAATTGCTTTTCTTGCATAGTGGGGATACATAAATGGTTTCATTATTGCCATATTGCCGCCTTGCTTTCTAATTTTATAATTACTATCGTTTTATTCAACAGCTCGCCTTATCTACTTTATTTACTCAGTTATGTATATAGACCCAGATACATTGTGTGTATTTACGTACATGTACAGATATGCATTTAAAGTATTTGTACATCTATTTATACACATATGTATGTGCTCTACGCAACATCTACTGATAAGACTTCAAATGGAAACGGTTAAACTTAACCTTACGAAAATTAATGTTAAAACATTTGTTCAACACAAAATAATAAAAAAATGCTATTGCTCCGGAAGGTTTGATTGAGCGTAAAGTTTATAAAATGGTCATGGCATGACTGCCATCAATGAACATAGGCCTCACTAATTTGTCAAGGATCCTCTAAAAACACTCTTCGTTAAATACCACAGCTGTTCTCTTGAGTTCTATCTGAACAAAATTTAGTTTTGCATATTAGTTCTCGAATTACGTATCTAATAATTTTTCTTCACTAACAAATACATTACCATTTCTTTTCTCTACAGATATCGGCACTTGCTGGCACTTTTTATAATACTTATGTTGGCAAATTACTTTCAATGTTAAACGTAAGTTCAAGCATTATAAATTTCTTCTAAAATTCGCAGATAAAGTATTACTTACAAAATTTCTAAATTTTCATATTTGTTCCTTTTTTCGTGATTACGCTTTTTTTCATCCTATGGGAGCAGAGGAAGATGGAGGCACTTCTCCATTGGAAAGACTAAGTGAAGAACGATCTGCGATCCCTTGGATTTTCTAATTGCCCTCAGCTGACAGGATAGAGTCAATAGGCGCGCTTTGTTGGAAGTTCAAAATCGTTTAGACGATTGAACAAACTGCTATTAAGGGCTTTTGACTTATATATATTTCATATAAAACAAAAGTGTCACCTTCTTATAAGCCACATTTACAGAGCCCACAACTTGATTGGGATGATGCTAAAAAAGAAACGCATTAATCGTATATATATCTCTTCTGAAGGGCAAAAAAAGCCATATTTATTTCTGGAAACGAAAACGTGATACTGGTTTTGATTATTACCAGAAATACCATGTCCGGATATACTACTCATTTATTTTATAGATTATATGCCTTGATCCTTGAAAGTTTTTAAATAGTTTATTTTATCAAAAAATATTAAAACAGCTTTTCGTTCCCAAATGTTTGGAGAACTGAAAAGAAGCAATCTCAAATAAAGGGTTGTACTTATTGCTCGTATAAATTCCAGGATAATTTTGTGATTTTTCATATAAAATCGAATGCAAATGACGTTGCACTCTACAGAAAGCTCAAATGTTACTGAGGTTTCATTGCAAGTTCTCTTTCTATACCTAAATGTTTCGTTCCTGAGGTAGCGTTACTAGTTTTGTTTCGATATCGTTTCGGTTACAGTTCTCTTACCGAAACCATTTCCAGGAAATTGTTACTCTCTCTGTTTCTCATAGCTTTTTTACCCTTTCGGTATATCACATATCAATACCATTCTGTTTTGTTGCTTAACTTTAGAACAATAACGAATCAGAAACGCGTTACGTGTACCTGGAATAACCCCTGTGGATATTTAGAGTTTCGTATATAAAAGTTCTTGCGCTGAATAGTGAAAATGAAGCTGAGATATTTTAATAAAATGTGGTTTACAAGAAAATTTCGATCCAACGAAGTTTTTACTGAATCGCTTTTAATTAAAATTCGTTTTGGAATTTACGTCTAAAAACACTATACATTTTTGAGTTTTTATTCAGTTTCTGCACCTCACTAGGTATATAATGTTCGATTCCACCCGAATTCAAACTTTTTTCTTGTTCCATTTGTCTTTAATAAAAATGCGTATCCATATGGTAAGTTACTTAAGGGGGAATTGTTGTTCCATTTGCTTAACCATATGTGTCTTTTGGCACATAATATTCATGTATTTTAATTACGTGCAGAGTACACTGAGAAAAAAATGTTGCTAGTGGACTGTTAACGGGAATCACTCATTTAAATTAATCGTCTGTGCGTCAAATATGTTCGAAAACAATTAATGTATTCAAGTTTTCACCTTTTAAAATTAACTTTTGGTTTCGGTGTAGAAAAATATGGCTGAAGGACTAACTTGTGTTTTCCGCCTGCTACTTGGGTTTGGTTAAAGCTCGACATGGAAGGGCAGTACAATAAATTTATACTATTTTCAAAAGCGTATTTGTGTTTTGTTTCTAAAACCCTTAGTTGGATTCAACAAACTCTGTTACATCCGAAGTCCGAGGCTTTCTCGCGGTCAGCTTATAACGGAATGTTTTGAACTTTCAGTAGCTGGCGACACAGCTCGAAATTATTAAAGTCAAACATTCCTCCCAGCTACTCGCAAGCGTGTTGAGCATACCGAAAGTCTCTAAACAATCTTCAATTTGTTGTCATATACATAAATAGTTACATATTACAAAATAATATAAACAAAACAGCAACAATTATAAATACCAATAAAGCGCCCAGCAACAGTGACAACAAAAGCTTCAAAACGTGCGATAACACAACAACATAGTAAAATCAACATAAACAACAACAAACAAAGAACAACAACCACTTTATTGCGTACAACACACACATAATAGTTAATTTATTCCAATTAAGGGATTTTCCTGTTGCATATGCGCCAAACATACACAGACACTATCATCCTTGTCCCTTTTGTGACTTTTTCTCTACCATCAGGCTTGGTTTATGCTGCTCGCTATGCTGTACGTTGTCTACGATCTGGTTTTCTGTGGCTTCATGAAGCTCTAGCAGTCGCACACACACCACCACCACACAAACTGTGATGTACTATCTAAATTGCGATGTCATCGCGTTGGCTTTTAGTAGGAAAAGCTATAACTGGTACAATGTTGCCACCTGATGACTAGCTTCATTTATTTCGTTACTGCCCTTTCCTGTGCAATGAAATACCAAACTCGTCTGACAAAATACTAGTTTATAAATCCAATTTTCTGTCTCAACTCAACCTAGTTCGAAAAAGACCAAATTAGTACCAAGAAATACTATAATTTTTTAGTACCAGAATGCAGATGGCTTGAAAGATCCAGGTGGAAATTATTTTTCATATGTAAGCATCGCGTAACCTAATGTAACATGTGGCTGAGTATGTTGTTGTTGATGTTACTTCTATGCATATCTGAATTTTTAGCGAGATTTCGCTCATTACGCTTATATAGAAATTCTTGTTTGACTGCTTCCTGATATGTGACAATAAAAAAAGTAAGAAATAAAATAAGTTTGATGAAATAAAATAAAGTAAAATAAAATAAAATAAAACAAAATGAGATAAGACAAAATAAAATAGACTACGACAAAATAAAATAAAATAAAATAAAATAAAATAAAATAAAGTAAAATAAAATAAAGTAAAATTTAATAAAGTAAAATAAAATAAAATAAAATGAAATAAAATATAAAAAAAATAAAATAAAATTAAAAAAAATAACGTAAAATAAAATAAAATAAAATTAAGTAAAATAAAATAAAACAAAAAAAAAAGAAAATAAATTAAATAAAACACAAAAAGGAATAAAATAGAATAAAAAGTAATAGTAAAATAAAATAATAGCTTGATAATTTAAAAAAAAGAGGAACCTCTCCTAGGACATCAGCATGTTAACTGGACTACCTTTTCCATATAAATAAGGATTTCTTAGGACTACGCTGCTATTCCTAAAGGAGTAGTCCTATAGTTGCTTTTAAAGAAAAGAGGCACTTAGCTAGTTTTGTTTAGTATTCCAACGAGTTTGAAAGTAGTTCACTACTAGTTAGTTTGACTGTATGGCCGCTACAGCCTCAGTTTGTATCTGGGCCGAAAAGCTTACTCGCAACACTTTCATTGTCTGGCGACAAATTTTCGGTGTTTCACAAATAACACAAAACTGCCACAATTACAAGTATACAAGCATACATATCTACATATTTAAAATGGCACGTAAAAACGCAAACATTCAACATTTTGTTTTGTTATCCAAATTGCGTGTTTGTCTGTATTCAAAGGATTTTCTTAAATTTCATGCGCGCTTTTAATCCTTTGCGGATTTTGTTGGCTTTGCTCACCAGCACCAGCCCAAAATGATGTATTGGTTGTGTTTTAGTTTTCGTGTAATTTTTTTCCTCTGGCAACATTTATTTTGGTTTTGTGGAGTTGCTTAAGGTATTTAATGTGTACAAGTTCGGTAGAGAAAATTTCGAAATTAATTAGTAATTTTTTGAATGACTTCTGACGAGTATATTATATATTTATTTTTATTATTATTAAGAAAGTATACACTATGTCCTTGCTATGTGTTGGAATAAAATATATAAATTGAATAAAACGAAGCTTCCTGCAGGACAATAATTGCTAATTGTTAAAAAGCGTAAGGTACTCGTACATATGGAGGGAACACTTTTCTTCACTGTTAAATTATGAGGGAAGTTGCGAACTCAATACTTTATACTCTGACCACACTACAGGAAACTCGATGTCTCAAATCGCTAATGTACCGCGGAGATAGTCGCCTTAAGATCGCATATAAGATTATCAGTGAGGCTTCTACCACCGACTACGATAATATTTTGACAGCTAGAAAAAGAGATGCATGTACAGTGCTAATACGGCTAGCCAAATTACCTTGAGCAATACCAGTTACTAGGAAAACAAGCTGAGCTCCAACTGTCCTGATGTGTGACTCGGAATCATTGCCTGTATCGAAAGAAGTTGAAATAGCCCTTTGAGTATAGGAAGATATATATATATAGAAAATTATATGCCTCTTCTCGTTATGCAAACGGGGTGTATCAGAGGAAATTAATGAGGAGCTGGATAGGCTTTACACAGAAACGATAAGCCAGAGGGTTACCGGCCAAGAATATATGCACGGTTGGTACAGCTGTCGTAAGAGGGGACTAAATCCACGTCCCGAAGATTCAACGGGTCAAATCAATCGTTTCCGCAGCAGCTGGGCTGGTACCAGAAACTCTTAATTAGTACCTGAGAGCAACGGACTCATTCTGGCTAAGGACTTCTCACATCCGTATGACTCCTTAAACCGTGCAAGAGAGCATTGTGATTACAACAACCACATGAGCATATTGAGAAAACAGATAAAACGACCGAGGCGGTTAAGCGTTAATAAATGATGATGATAATGGTTTACGGACTAGGAAGGTATAAAAAGTCAAGAGAATTTAGCGATCTTGCGAACTATTTTAAGGCAGACGAATTTTTACTACGACAATTTTTAATGGCAGGAGTACACTTTTGAAGCTACCTTTCAGGTACTTGAACCTGGGATCTTTGACGTGGTAGGCCAGCAGCACTACCACAATATCATATTATTGAGCCAATGGAATATATAACAACAGCTTTTAGAATTTTGTCTGTCTGTATGTATGTTTGAGCGCGTATCACTCAAACACTGCTGACTAGAATTGAATACAACTTTCAGCGCTCCTTTACTCGACTTCTAGCTTTAAATTTAAGGTATCTCTTATTTCGATAACTAGATCAGTTTCGGAGTTATCGAGCAATATGTGGATTAGGGTGTCCCAAAATGTGTTAGTACAATATGGGTATAAAAAGAAAGGTGCTAATGGGCGCTGCAATAAGTGGTGTAACTTAGTTTCATATCTCAACTAGTTTTGGAGGTATGATGATTGAAATTGGACTAAGTAATCGGATAAGTTCTTCGACACAACTAGTTTACTCTTTATCTTTTTATTTATATGTATGAAAACAAATAAACATGCATATGTATGTATAATTGTTCGTATGTACTGAAACCATACCCCACAATGGTAAACCACATGTGGTTAGGCCGATTTGTAGTCATCTGGTTCATCTTTGTATGAAGGCAGAAGAATTTATCGCTCACCACTTAGTATGCCACAAGTTCGTAAATAGTTTTTTAAATGTGTAAGTGTATTTAAAATGATACAATTTTTAAGCTTGCAACAAATTTTTTGAAAGAGCTATAAAAACGGCAGGCACACATATGTAAATAGCAGACGGAAGCGCTGTTACTTAGCGAACAAACTAAAATATCGGAAATAAACTGTGTGCCCCTTGCCTATAGTTAAATTTACATAATGTTTATTGTTGTACGACATAGCGAAACATAAGCGTTGTCTGTGAGCCGCAAAAAATGCTAATTGAGATTCTAATCGCATAATGGTGCTAGCGTCCAACGCCGCTTTTAAATAAAATTATTAATGCTTCGACATTTATGGAAACGAAGTACTTAAGAGGTACATATCATTTGGTACGTGCCTAAGGTTGTATGTAGTTTTACAATTGAAATGCTTTCGTTGAAAGTGTCATAAGTTCACTTTGGAACTTTTTACAAATACACTTATGTAGAGATTGTATCTGTAAATGCATACATACAATTACATATAAAAATAAATTTTACACATTCGCATTTAAATTTATTCTTATTGCTAATGGGGATCGCCGCATTGAGGAAGTGAACAGTTAAGTCGCCGCTTGTACTGCACAACGCAATCAAGCCCCCATTTTCAAAGGGGGCCAACACAAGTGACCTCACTTTATGGACACATAAATATAAATAGAACAACGTATACATTTTTTATGCGCCTCCATATGTGTTTAGAAAGACATATATGAAAGGCTGGGAGTAAAAAGTAAACTTACTTTTCATGTTAGTAAAAGGAAAACTTAGAAAATGTTTAATAAAAACGGGTAAAAAAAAATTGTTTAGTAAAAGGTAGATAAATGGTTTTTTTTTTTTTTGTTAAAAGGTAGAAATATCTTGCTAAAAAATATACAATATTTCACGTTGATGGCGTCACTTTACCTACTGTCAACCACTTCAAATACTTGGGTGTGACGTTTGACAACGGCCTCAGCTTCGCTAATCATGCAACCGCAATAGCTACAAAGATACAGAGTCCCAACTAGATCCTAAAGTCACTTTCTTGCAGCACTTTGAGAGAGGATGAAGAAAAGCTGCTTGCTATTAGCAGTCTGGTTATTGATTACACTACGCCCATACGGTTGCCAACCTCGTTGACATCAACTAGAGGAAGTTGCAAGTCTGCCAACACACTGTCATCAGAACCTCCACGGGATGTCTGCTTATACCATTTTAGTTTCACCTCCATCAGGACACTAAAATGCTCAATCTTCGTGAGCACGCGGAACTGTTGGGCAGACAGTTTTCACTGAGACATAAGGAAACATCTCCGTAAGCATTATGATGGAATCCGGCACCACATTTCCACATCTCCACAACGAGTCGGTAGACAGATCCCTCAGATCGCGGGCTTTGAACCCCGTAATTGATATCCAACAACCTGAAATAGTTGAAGAGGGTCGCGTTACTCCGAGGGACACTAGAGTCATGCTAGCACAATTTGGTTCTGGATTATGTTAATAGGTTAAACTCTTACAAATACACACTTAACCCCACCATACCAAATACTTGCTCTCCATGTGGTATGCCCAGGTGTATCACGCATTGATATAAGGATGTCTAGCACTCAAAACTAGGTCAAAGACCCATGCTTTAAACCAGAACAAGAAATCTATACATAAACAAAATAAGCGACTTCTGAATAAAATAACAAAATGAGATTTATTTTTTTTTATTTTAAATTTCTTTTGGCAATCAAATGTGCGACAAATTTTGTTGTCTAAACAATTTTTTTATCTAGCATTGAAGTGACGAATAAAAAATTGCCACTTTTTAATATTTCTAAGCAAGTATTTTGAACTGAAGTTCTAGTGTTTAAAAAAAAAGTTTTAGAGAAAACTTTTTGACTGTATACAGAAAGACTTTGCAACCAATTAATATTTAGCCCCAATAAGATGTCTAAAAGTTAGCTTCTATAGTAGAGCGTAGTCAACTTTTTAGTAAATAATTCCCCACAGGGAAGTATCTTTATATGCTTGTATGTGTGCTTTTATTTATTAACAAATAATTCCTTCCTCCGCTTATGTATGTTTAAATTAATGTCAGTGCTATTTCTTCTGGCTGTTGCCGCTCGGTCATTGTTTTGACGCCTCATGGCATATTTATGTGGCACACGCAGAAATATTTAAAACGATTGACAGACATTCAACAGTTGGTTGGTTGATTAGCTTTTTGCTTTGCCCAAAATCCAGACTGTTTGATTCGCTGCGAAAAAGTAATTGAGACTAGTCCTTAAAAAGAGTTGCTCCAGTTTAGTTCCCTGCGGGTGCAATTGTTTTATAATTATATCCGAGCCATCTTTGAAGTGCATTCTTAACACTTTCTCGACTGATCTGAACCAATAATGCAAAGGTCTGAATCCCCTTTTAAAGTGACATAAACTACCTACGGACGTAGTATTATCGTGTGAAATTGAGCCAAATAATTTTCTTATAAAACCTCTATAAAATTTTTAAAGTTATCTCTCAGCTGTTAGTTGCAACGTTTAAAATTTGGTGCTTGAGCTACTAACCAAACCATCTGCTCTTCTATGAGTCATGGTTACATTTGGAGTACTCTTAACGTGCGTCTACTTGCAATTGTTGCAGGGCACTTAGAAATTTAGTTTCTTTGTTTGATGTGCTGACTTTATTTAGAATTATAGCAGTCACTTTTCAATTGCTCGCTGCCTTAGCCAGCTACCCTGCAGTCTATTTATTTACATTGTTTTTACATTCTCTTTTATCTTTTGTTTATTTAATGTTGTTTAAAATTGTTTCTGCTGATAAGTAAATAGTGTGGATTTCAAGAAGTATATACATATATATAAACATAAATTACATAAAAACGCATACAGTTCTAGTCAATTAAAGAGTCCAACTTTTGTTTTTATTTTGAGAATGTCACATTTGCTTATTGTATTTATTATACTAGCATATTCTATGTAAATTCGATTTATAAACCATATAAAATATTTACAATCATTTAACTAATTTTCTATTTAATTAAGTTACAAAAAAATGCAAGTTCGCAAAATCCTTTTTTATTAGTGAAATAAAAATTTCTGCTGGCCTAAAAAAAGTTTTCAATTAAAATCAACAAAAAAATAAGCAACAGAAAAAAATATATGAGCACTTACAATTTTGGTTGCTCTTTGGCAAGCAATTTTCAAAGCAAATTTAAAATTTTGAAATATAATCTCTTTTTGATATTTTATTCATAAGTCGCTAAGTGCTTGCCAAAAAAGAAATCCTCTAATAGTACGTATTCCCGTGTTATGTTTTTTTTTTGACATCTTAATAATCTCTACATAAAATAAAATTGTTACAGTTCGCTGTCTGTGCATTGCAGGTATTCGCGAATATATATATAAGGGATCATTATTGAGCCAAAAGAAACCAATCGAAGCGTTTTTAAAATTTGTGTCTGTTTGTCTATATGTTTGATCGCACATCAATCAAAATCGTCTGAATGGAATTGGAGTCAACTTTCACCGTTGCATTACTATACACTTAACTTAAAATATGAGATAGCTCCTATTTCGATAACTCAACAGACTTAGGACTTAGCGACCAATAACTGGAACAGGGTAGTCTAAAATGTGTTAGTACACGATGGGTATGAAATGAAAGCTGATAATGAGTGCTGCAATAAGCGATGTGATTAGATTCCATATCTCAACTGGTTTCAGAGATACAATGATTAAAATCGAACTCGATTTATTAGAAGTTCTGCGACGCAGCGAAACTTTTCCGGGTCTTCTAGTATGATATAACATAGGTAAAATAATTGTAATGTATATATATTTGAAGCAAATGTATTTTGTAACCTCCTTATTGAACTAGTTTGAAGGAACTGCTTTTGCGCTCTTCAAGAGGCTGGTGCTCTGTTGCGCTGTAGACATCAATTGACAGTTTTTGGGCGGATATATTTTTTTCGGACGTATATCATGTAAAACCTCTGTCCAATAGAAAGTCCTTAGTTGAATTTTGGAAGCTTGTATCATAAGAACTATTAATTGTATTTTAAAGCTGATAGAACTCGACAACTGAAAGGAATCTGTGGATCCTTCCTGTTTTATTTTAAAAAGGTAGTGTTTTATCAAGAGTAGCAAAAGATTCGTTCGTATTTTAAGTACTCTTTAACGTTTACAATTTTATCGAATTTGTCAATCAAATGATTAATTTTTCATACAACTAACACTAAATTAGAAAATTCACTTGGGTCTCGGATTTGACTTCTCTAATAGTTATTTGTGTTTGGATAGGTGAACTTTTGCAAAATGACAGTTAAACTGGAAAATTGTTGAAGCATTTATCACTACACTATTATCTCCTATCTTATCTACAATTGACTTTTATGCGCAGCTAAACATATGGAGCATTATTCGTAAAACAGGCCTCACTGTCTAGCACTCTTTATGTGCATATTGTTGTAGCACCCTTGTAGGAAATAGTTAATTGAGTACTCTCCATATTATGATTTTATAAAAAATTAGTAAAGGCCGCTCGTTTCGCTGCGTCTCAGATCTTATAATAGACTAAGCCAAATTTGAATCACTATATCCCATACCAGATAATATATGGAACTTAATTACATCGCTTATTGCAGTTCTCATTATTACTTTTTGTTTGATACCCATATTGTACTAAACACATTTTTGGTTACCTTGGTCCACATATCGGTCGAGCTATCAGAACAAGTGATATCTTAAATTTAAGTTAAATGTCTAGTAATACAACGGTAAAAGTTCCATTCAATTCCATTCAGCAGTTTTTGAGTGATGCGCGCCCAAACATAGAGACAGACAGACAAAAATTCTAAAAACAGTTGATTTGGCTTAATAATGATCCCTGCTATCGATTTTTTTAAATATCTGCGAAAATCGAGACATCGAATTTTTACAATTTTATTATATGTAGAGATAATGTCGAATAATTTTTTTTTTTTTCAAAAATCTTTAGAGTGCACAAATGCAGCTTGTATGCGTAAGTTCAAAAGTTGTGCTGTTATCTATTCATAGATGCAACAATGAAAACTCTTTGTCAAATTTCCATTCACAAAGAATCAAAAGCATAGAGCTAGAATGTACAGGGTGGCGCAAAAGTAATCCTCCTATCAGAAAATGCTATAAATTTTGCGATTGGCCCCTAAAGTCAATTCTGTTTTGACATTTGTATAGTAAACACATGCGAAATACACGCTAATAAACAATGTTACGCTACACTGCTCCAGAACGCGGAATATTGCTGACTATTTATTTGACCAATAATCGGTCGGGGCCAAACGGTTACTGTGAATGGTGAGCGCTACAGAGCAATGATCAACGAGTTCTTTTTGCCGCAACTTGATCAATTGGGATTGGAAAATATGTGGTTCCAACAAGACGGTGCAACAGCACACACTGCACGTGCCACAACCGATATGCTGAACATCGGAAGCTTACTTTTGCGCCACCTTGTACAAACTAAAACATCTGAACAATATGCCTGTAGTAAATCGATAGCGAAATAAAGTAAATAATTTTCTTATCTACGCTGCTAAAGGAATTTGTAAGCGAATGGAAAAAAAAGTAAGTAAGGAACTTCAGCTTTAAATAACACTGGACATCACATACCCAGTAGACAGATAGAGGAACGGACGGATATGGCTCACTTGATTTCTCTCCTTATTATAGGAATTTTGTTATGTTGAACTACATATTTATTTTGGTTCCGATTCCATTTACTGATGGTACAAAACACCGTTATGTGCACAAAGTCATTTGAAGCTAGTATGTATGTATAATAGTCCAATAATACTAGGAAAGTTGTATTTGATAAGATAGATTTGATTTGATATAAACCCATAATGGTGTTCCTCTTAAAAAAACTATTTGCTGTGTACTGATATGAAACTGGAATGTAGAATAAAACTAGAATGAAGAATATACAAGGCGTGTTCGCATAACACCTACTACTAAATGTCTAAGAAAATAGTTCGAAAAAAATACACTCGAGGTTGTGGTTGTTTCCAACACTGCTTCGCCCTGATCCAATAAAATCCAAATCAACGGCTTTTAAAACGTTTGTCTGTCTGCATCTATGTTTGTGCGCGTATCACTCAAAAACTGCTAAACAAAATTGATTGCAACATTCACCGGTGCATTTCGAAGTCTTTGATTTAAAATTTAAGATATCCCTTATTTCGATGCCTTAACCGGTTTTGGAGTAATCGACCAATATGTGGACCGAGGTGAGACAAAATGTGTTATTACAATATGGGTCTTAAACGTAAGGTGGTTATGAGTACTGCAATAAGCAATGCGACTTAGTTCCATATCTCAAGTGGTTTCGGTGAAATAATGGTTAAAATTGCACATATCTATGTCGAAACAAGATTAACGCACATTCTCAAAGGAAATTAAATGGGGCAAAAATAGGTGCTTACTCGAGTATAAAGTTACTTTTTAAAACATATTTAGTATTGAAGTTAAAAAATTCAAATTTCTGTTCTTTTTTTTTTTGTGTATTTTGGCCCAATTTTTTTAATCACTGGAACTAATT
The DNA here is from genome assembly GCA_949987695.1 of Merzomyia westermanni. NCBI lineage: Eukaryota > Metazoa > Arthropoda > Insecta > Diptera > Tephritidae > Merzomyia > Merzomyia westermanni. The sequence continues at coordinate 102,776,854 of OX465293.1, forward strand.
TCTTATCAACAGCATTTTAAATCATTACCTTATCAATCTTATCTAATAACTTGATACCTGGACTGAAACCTAAATTTGCTATCAGAATTTGCCTAACGAGTCGCGGTTCGTCCCTAAACTCAAAAACCCACACAAAACAGAGGTAGTTTTTTTTGGCATTAAGGCCGGATCTCGATCCATTATTGAATTGTGATTTTGTATTGGGATTCAGCAATCAATTTCCTTCAAGAATCTGTATTGACCTTCCAAATTGGAAAATTTCCAAACAAACCAAAAACGTTCAATCGAAAAAACATTCGAATGTGTAAGGCTACATTACTCGCTAGTCTGAAATAATTTAAGTCTAGCGTTTTTTTTTAGGGAATTCAATTTCTTATAAAATTATATACAATGGTTTTGGAGTTTTATACAAAAAATGAAATCAGTATTGAAAAATCTAAACTGGCTAGAAATCAATATGAAGATCTGTAACTTTTACAATATTTTTTTCGTTGTTCTGTAAAGTTAAAAAATAAAATTAAAATTTTTTGTTTTTGTTGTTAACTAAGAATTATTACACTTACAAAAATATAATTAAAAATATTTTTTTTTAATTTGGCCCAGTCTAATGTATATATTCTTAAATAAAATAACTTGCCCCCTAAAGATCGAATAAAAAAACTAAAATATTATTTTAAAGATTTTAACTTTCCGTACACTTTCCTGAAAGGTGTTGACTTTGTCTTATTACCGATTGCCACAGAAATATTTTAAATTGTAGTTATAGATTCAAAACTCCAACTAATTTTCCTCATCGTGCCTTTAATAAATTAAAAAAAGTTAATCCCTTACAGCTAAAAGTAGTTAATCCAATTGAATTGCTATTAACAACCTTATTTGAGTGAAAATAATCACTTCAATATCTACCAAGTAACTAAAACAGCTATTCGTCTGTCATTAAAAGCAATTAATCAAATTCGTGCATGTTAAATGATGCTAAATATGTAAATGTAGTTTAGATGCTTGCGCAAACACCCTTTCATCACAAACGTATCACAAGATAATCTACCCAATGAACCACTACATTTTCAACTTCTCGAAGAAGATGGTTTCATCGCCACGTACTGCGGTCCGTAACAGGGCTACAATTTATTGTTGTTGTGTATTGAGGTTTTATATATATGTAAGTGTTCTTGCATATTTGTTCTTGCATATCAAACGCCCATTAAATACTAATGCTGTTCCGATAAATTACATTCGTACGCGAAATCTTTAGTTACGCAAAATGTCATGTAATTCATCAAATTATTCATGCAAAGCAAGGATGCTCTCTCCATAGATCCATAGACAATGAGTGGTAAATCCATACCTAGCAAAAAATTATGTAAGTTATTATACGAAATAAGAAATGGCAGTACACGCTCCCATGGGCAATAAACTTAATAATAAGGAAATTCCCAGGTGATCCCAAACATGTTTTACAATAAAGCCTTATGTAAGCCGTAATTAGTATTGATCCATAACCTTATATGTAACGTTTTCCAGGTTGGATAGAGAGAGAGAGAGAATGAGAAAGAACCTTCAACCTGAAGTCTGCAGTCATCAGTAACGTAAAATAAGAAATGTTCCAAGCAAAATTTTAGGACCCCTGCTGTAAATTTTTTGATAACAAGAAATCAGCCCTATATAAGGTGGCCAAAACATTTAGATCCGCTTTAAGTAATATGTATATACTATATATCGGAAATCATCCAAAGACATGTAAAACAAGCAAGTAAGTGGCAAATGAAGGCATTGATAAAAAACCATCATCTTGTAAAAACCGTTGCAGAGCAATGGACGGAAATGACACTGGACCAAGTGGTGCGGACGTTTGAATGGGGTAGAAGATCCATATAAATGCTTTTAAAAACAATATAACCAACGGAACAAAACAACAACATAGCAGAAGCTCGGTAGCCGTGAACAATTATCAAGGATAGCAAGCGTGAACAGCTTCGAACATCAACCGCAACCACAAACACAAGCTCAGCTGCAGCTCCATAATCATCATCATTACATCCTTACTTGCGTCTCCTCGCACACCGACACAACTCGTCGTCGTTTCAGCCAGATTTAGAAGCTCATCAATTAATCGTAAAAGAACCTGTAAATATACGAAATTCATGAAATTGGAAATGTCGGTTGTTGTTGTTGCTTTTTTTGTGCTTAATTTATGTCCTTTGCTTTTAAGCCTTGAAAATGCACAGTGGTGCAAACCCGTGATTATTTGCAAATTGTTTGATATAATTTTTTTTGGAGCTTTTTATCTACATCATTGCCCAATAATAGAGATATAAATGTCAAATCAACCAAATATAATTTTATATAAATAATAAATATACACAGTACTTACAAAAACAAAAAGTTAACTTTGTGGTTTGTGCAAATAAAAAAAAAAAATAAAAGAGAATAAAATAAAATAAAACAAAATCTAATAAAATAAAAATAAAATAGAATCAAATAAAGTAAAATAAAATAAAATCAAACAAAATAAAATAAAATTAAATTAAATATAAAATAAAATAAAATATAAAATAAAATAAAATAAAACAAAATAAATAAAATAAAATAAAATAAAATAAAATAAAAATAAAATAAAACAAAATCAAATAAAATAAAATAGAATAAAATAAAGTAAAATAAAATCAAATAAAATAAAATAAAGTAAAATAAAATAAAATAAAATACAATAAAATTAAATAAAATAAAACAGAATCAAAAAAAAAAATAAAATAAAAAAAATAAATCAAAATAAAATTAAAATAAATAAATAATGAAAAAAATGACAAACTAGAACAAAAAAAATTTAACAAAGATGTGCATGGCTAGTGCAGTGCGCAAATATGAATTACCTGTTTTAAATGAATGCAAACTAATAAAAATAATAATGTAATTGAATTTATATGATACACATGTTTACTCATCAAGCTTCTCGAGTAATTGTTACTCTGGCCTTGTGCTCAATATATTGTGCACATCAGTTTTACGCATTCCTACTCTAATTTCCCAAAATTCCAATAATTTTTTCCTCCCATTTCACAACCAGCATCCCACTGTGCTGTATATTTGAGCGTTTTCTGCATCAATTGCATTATCTGATGCCGACTTTTAGGCGTCTCAATGCTAAGCACGTCCCAGCTGTAACGTTTAAGCAACATGAAATTGCTTTGCCGCACAGCATGATTAATTAGACTAAGATAATGGGGTTGGTATTAGATGGCCAACCGAGAATTTTGTCTACAACAATACATATATCAGGAGTAAGAAGAAGCTCACAAGCGCACGTTAATTCACCTCTATAAGTAGATATGTAGATGTGTATCTAAGTGCCAAATTGGCATGCATAACAATGTCAAAAGCTTCCAAATGATCCAAGTCTATAGGAATTGCAGCTCCTTCCAGCAACTACTTAACAAATGCACTAATTGTCTCCAGTCTATTTCGACTTTTAGCGCACGCTTGAATTGCTGATAATTACCGAAGGATACGAAACATTTCCGAGAGATTGGTTGGCTTAAATACTATGCAGGCGTAATTATCAGCATTGTTTGCTGGTTCATCTCGATTTTTGTTTGCTTTTTGATGATTTTGTGGCTTCATCTAAAGCCTATGCTGTCAGTCACTATTTATTTGTTGCCCAAATTAAAACAAGCGAATATAGTTAGAACACTTAGTAATCAATAGAAACGAGCTGCTACTATGCACGGGTAATTGAGCTTCAGTGCGTTTAGCAGATTCAAGGGAGGCTATCCCCATTAAAATTGTGGTTTTATTGCTTTGCACTCATTTGATAAGCAACTGAGTATCGTTGATATGTTTATGGTCAGAGACATCAATAAAAGGACTAAAATCAATTAAATAATTTATCCTGGATTGGCAGCAGGATCCGTTACACATACCCTCTGAAGGTTTTGATGGGTGGTGTATGCATGGTTGGAGGATTTTGTTATTTAATAATACAGTTCGCTTTCCAAGGGAACTTTCATTAAATTATCTAGAAAGGGCGCTTCTGAGTTCTTTTTATTTAAGCTAAGTGGGGGTCACAAATGTTGCTAGGACCATTTCTACAACATATTAAAGATCTAGTGCTTCACATTTTTTATAATTCTGCAGCTACCCACTATTAATCCTTCCGTTGGAAGCCTCTTTTGTTGTTGAACGAATTGTGTTTGTGTGACTAAGCGAATAAACGCATGAATATATGCGCTCAATGAATATCTACATCTATGACTGGGTTAGCTTAGTTTTGCATATTCGAATATGTAAATCAGAGTATGCGTAGTGTCGCTGCTATTCCTCAACTGCTTCAATGGTGAAATGTATGCATTTATTTGCCCTTGGCGCCCTCAATTTTTATGCAGATACACACAATGATACGTGTAAACTAAGGATGCAATTTTTTTAGATTTTTACAATCGCGCGGTTTTAAGGATCGCATTTTAAAATCCCGCATCGTGTTATATGTTTCGTTGTGCTGCAAGAGTTTGACTTAAAAAAATTAGGAATGGTTCGAGAAACGACACGTCTGAAGGCGTATCAAATATGACTGAATATAGCCTAAACGGTTTAGCTTTTCTGATTACATATCGGGATGTAAAGATTGTTAAAAAAGGTCCAATAGCCAATAACTATGATATATTTTGCTTTATTCCTTTCGACTTAGCAGCAAATAAATAAGCATTTTTTTGCTATTAAAGGTAAATCAGTATTATTATGTTTTAATATTTACCATAAATTCTATACATAAATTCTATAAAAGAAAATTTGGTATCAAAAATCATAATATTCTCTTAGTATTTCAAATTTAAGTAAACCCAGTTTCATAAAAAATTACACATATTAAACTCTTATTCAAATCCCGAAATTCTCGGTATTGTAAAAAAAAAAACTGACATTTTCTGGATCTAACTAACAGCCGACCACTAAACCGCGAAGTGTTAAAGGAGAACGATCGCTGGCGTGAATACGCCGATGTTTGCTTTAGATTGCAACTTCAATGCTTCGACTTATTTCCGATTTTCATAACGTTTTTTGTATGCCTAATAAGTACAGCGTGGGCCAAAAGAAACCAAGGGGTGTAAAAGTTTAATAACTTAATTTAATTTTTTTTTATTTTTTCTTTCAGATTATATAATATATATACAAAAGGGAAATTTTTTTACACTAAGTATGAAAAATGATGTCTCTTAAATGACCGCCGTTTTCAGCTTCGCACTGATGGGCTCTTTTTAGAGCATTTTCCATAACATCTTTCAAAACTTGTGGCTGTAGCGTTCGAATTTCTGCACCAATGTTTGCCTTGAGTTCAAGGATTGTCTCTGGCTTGTTCACATACACTCGCTCCTTCAAATAACCCCACAGAAAATAGTCGGGTGCTGTCAAATCTGGCGATCGCGCTGGCCAAATAATTTCCGAATTTCTGGAAATTATTCGCCCTCCAAAAATTTGACTTAAAAGTGCCATTGTGTCTCGGGCAGTATGGGCAGTAGCTCCGTCCTGCTGAAACCACATACCAGGTCTGTTTTCAAGAGCAGGACGTAACAAATTTTCTATCATAAACCGATACCGCTCTCCATTTACGGTTACAGCACTTCCATCTTCATTCTCGAAGAAGTAAGGCCCAAAGACATTTTCAGATGTGATCCCACACCATACTGTACACCTGATGGGGTGTAATTGGCGTTGATGAATGTCTCTTGGATTTTGAGAACCCCAGAACCTACAGTTCTGCTTATTAACAAAGCCATTCAAATGACGTTAAAATGTCGACGATATGCTCTTTGCGTTAAAATAATTGATCTCTGGTTTAAATAATAAAATTCTATTGTTCTGGTTCTCTGTTCAGTTGTGAACCTCTCCATTATAAATTCTCCAAGGTGTAATCTGAAAGAAAAAATACAAAAAAATTAATAAACGAAAAAGTTATTAAACTTTTACACCCCTTGGTTTCTTTTGGCCCACCCTGTATATAGAGTAAAATTCATGCTTTATAATAGGTTTTTATATAATAAGAGCATACAAACGTACGCAACACATACCTACCATATGGCTACGCAAAATGAATCGCATATGATGTGCTATGCCGCTGGTTGATAAGATGATATGAATGTAGACTTATTCATGACTCATTAGTATCTATTTATCATATAGGCTAATCAATGTTTTGATTAGCTATCATTGTAGTGATAACCATCAAGATTATTAAAAAAAAAAAATTGGTTCCCAATCCGTTGTGTGCTTGCCAAGATCTTGTCATTCAAATATTTTAGACTTTCTTTTATAATATTTATATATAGTATAGTGTACTTTGCAATTATTTTGAAGTTTATATACATGCATATTATATTAATAATTGATTTCCCCATTGTTCAATTCTCCTTAATATCTTCTACATTCTTTGGCACATAGTACGTTATATGGAATACAGAAATAATTGACGTGGAGTGCGATTTTCGCTTTGATGCACTGTACACAGATACATTCTGCACAAATATTTGCATACGCTTACCGAATTTCGCGTTATCCACTCATTCATTCCCTGCAAAAAACGGAAATAGTACTCCGTTTCATACTCCAAAGAATACTCCTAAAGGAGTATCAGAGTACTCCAACACTTATCCTCATTCATATAAAAAAGGTGGTCCAATTTACATGGCAATGCCCGATGATTGGATCACCTAATCTATCTCGAAGTACTCTGTTTCGTTGTTTGTGAATACTCTATAGACCACCTACGTGAGAGTACTCTCAAAATACTCCCATCGGATTACTCTATGGAGTATTCAACAGCAAAGCGAGAGTGGAGGTAGGTGGTCCTCCAAAGAACACATACTCCCTTCTCGCTTTCGTCTAGAATACTATATAGAGTAATCTTTTGGCAGCATTTTCAAAGTACTCCAACGTAGGTGCTCTATAGACTATTCGGAAGCAAAGTAAATGATACTCCGAGTAGGATTAGGTGATCCAATCACCGGACATCGCTATGTAAATTGGACCACCTTTTTGATATGAATGAGGATAAGTGTTGGAGTACTCTGATGCTCCAACGTTTTTTACAGGGTTGAATTGCTGTTCCGCACCCATATGACTTTCATAATATTTCCTTCACTACCAAATTTGAAATCCCAACTGACCCATACAATGAACTATGACATGAGATCATTGACTTCTTTGCTGCTTTCGATTATCTCCTCGTATGATTATTTGTATTTCATTTATTGAGCATGGCAAATCCCAGAGATAACTAGTTGTGTTTGCTTTACTTGTTTGTAATACATTTATATGAGTACTTTTGTATAAAGTATGGATATTCAGTCAGTTGGCCGCAAAGTAAATAAAAAAAATGTGTGCCTGGTAGTTTTTTATATGTATGTTCTCTATGGATTCCGACAGATAGTATAAGAGATACATTTTTGCAGCAAAATTTGACATGAAGGTGGGTTGTCACGAGTTACGACTTTTTAATCCCGAGACCTTGCATACTTACCGATCGACATTCGTTTGCATTTAAATGAAAATTAATCAGTTACGAATACCTGCATTTATCTTCTTACTCGTGCTGTGGACTGTTAAATTTGAACCTAATATACACAACGTCATAACTACCGTAAACAATAAAAGCAAATAACCAAAATTAGCAAACGATAACAACAAAATGAGAAAAAATTTGTTTGATGACACCAGAGCATACAAAATATTATGTAAATAAATAAATATCAACAATGTGCAATGAAGCCAATAAAAAATTAAAACAAACAAAAGTTGAAACGTAAACAGATTTAGTTACCTGCCGGTGCGAAAAATTTGATGCTTGCCGTGTTCTTTTGTCAACACGAGTTCGACCTGAGCAAAGCGTTTTCTGTTAAAGTGGTCAGTCAGCGGGTCTCGGTATTAGACAATTTTGTTTCTAACAAATTTACAATTTAGACTGTTAACAGGAATAAACATGCTACATAAATACAGTTTAAAATGCTGTCAACTGACCAATTATGAGTTTTTAATGTTAATAGGAAGGACATGCTAATCACAGTTTTTCTTTTTCTCTATAGATTTCTATGAAATTGATTTTATCTTATCACCATCCTGAAAAAAATGCGATTTGTCTAGTATGAGTCTGGGATGAGTAACAAAGGAGCATGCGACGAATGCAGATTTAATCTCTTTGTATGGGTTGAAGTGATCCCTTTTGTTTGAGCGTGTCCTGTGAAGAAACTAGTTGGTCTCTTTTATGCCTGAAAGGGTAGTGTTGGAAAGATCCCCCTTGTTCTTCTACAGGTACGGTCGGAAAAGTTTATTTTTAACACCTATAAGTAGCCTACAGAAATTAAAATCCACTTATCTCAAATATGCCTATAACGGTATGGCGGGATCATTTGTAGCCCACTGTATCGCGGATCACTCTCTTTAGAGATCAGTCTCAAGAGTTTTTGCAGGGTATTTATGGAAAATTAAACACTCTGCAACAACGCTCTAAAATACTTACTTCATTATTGTGACCTTTTCAAAATTATTCAAGCTCAAAAGTTGAACAATTTCTAAAATACACAAAATTTGATTAAAAGTTGTAGAGCTTACTCAAAAATAAATATTATCAAAATAAATTTTTGACATTTTTATAGAAAATTGTATGCTTTAAAGAAAAGATCTTATGTACCTTTTTCATTTATGTAACCATTAAACAGATATTCGCGGTCAAGGCTCGAATATTTAGAAATGCATAAAAATTTAAAAAATTCAAAATTAAATAAATTTGTGATCTTTGATTCGAAATGACTTGTCTCTCACAGTTCGTTAGTTGGACAGCAATTTTTTAAAAATTTTTTTAGAAAACTCAGTATGTAAGGGCACTGTACACGCAATTTCAATAAAATCATGTCAGTTAATCCACTTATTTAGTACGATTGCGTATGTCCTACGAATGTGTGTGAATCAATTTTTTTTATTTAACATGTGTGTAGAGCTTCAGTTTGCCCTTTCTATTAACATCAATATTAGTGGTATCGGTTAATTAAATTTGCACAAACTAATGCATTTTGCAGCGTCAACAAACGTTAAAAATTAAAATACAAATCACGTAAATCATTGTGAATACCGAGTAAAAAATGCAATTGGTTTAGGATGAATTTTGAAATATAAGTAAAAATCAATTATAGCGCACTGTAGACGAGAGGGACTAAACTCTAGCCACTCTCTTTAGAGAAAAGACGCACGATTTTTTGCGCTGCAAAGAGTTCTCTCAAAAAATTTAATTGTATATGATTGAGCATAAAAGCGTTTACCCACAACTAAAGGAAAACCAAACACAAACAAACCAATTTATTGAAAAAAAAACTCTCTTTCCCTTCTAAATCTTTTTCGCATACCATTTATGGTCAATCTCTTGGCTGCCATACTTGAAAGTCATACGCCATGTTCACAAAACTGTATATGTCAAGGGTACTCGTGAAGGGTGTTCTTGAAGATATATCTTCAAATACTTATCTGTATATTTATGTGAATAAATATTGGTTTTTTTTTTTACTTATAATTGATTATTTTATGTTGGGTTAAGCTTTTTTTCGCCGATTATTTATATCAGGCAATTACCAAATACTTGATTGGCTTCGCTTTATTTTATTGTTTTTTTTTTTGGATGGTTGGAGCAAGGAGAGCATACGAACCCGATTGGAAAATTCTATCTTTTCTTATACCTTAGATGGGTCTTAAATTTCTCACTTACTCTTTGTTTATGTTTATGTACAAAAGTATGCATAAACCTTAGTTGAGAAAATATTCGCTGAGGAAGTATGAATTATTTTTTTTTTATTCCCGTAAACACTTCTCTCCATATTTTCTTTTTTAAATCGTTTAATGTCGATCGTGAACATATTGGGGTCTACCCCGTTATGTGAAAACTTCTGAGGAAAAGATAATTTAACGCGGTCTGTTTTGTTGTAGTGGGTGTACTTTGCCTAGTCTGACCGGCATGTGTATTCCTGGAACTGCATCAATATCTTTTAACGACACTTGGACCACAATGAGTTGGCTTTGCTTAGATGAGCTGAGAGTTAAGAAATGATTGGTGTCAACAAGGACGCACAGCATACTAGACTGGTTTCTGCTCTGGTATCTCTGATAAGACTGCCTGCTCAACATCTCGTTAAGCTCTGAAACTTTGGTCTAATGATGATGATTAATTTGAAGAACGCGCATATCTTGCTTAAAAATGTCCTAACTCAGTATATATTTAAAAAGTGATCTTGAAAATCTTAAAAAAGAAATTAATAGCCTGCAAAGGTATATGAAGTTCTTTAGCCACTAGAGATGCGATTCACGAAATGTGTAAAAATTTGTATTAAGTTTTTATTTTACCTTTTATGAACATGAAATAGTATTATAACTTTGGTCCGATGTTTGTAAGTATGAGAAGAAGAGATAGACCCACCAATAAGTGTACCGAAATAATCAGGGCGATGAGCTGAGTTGATTTAGCCATGCCCGTCTGTCCGTATGTCTGTTTGAATGCAAACTAGTCCCTTAGTTTTTGAGATATCTTGATGAAATTTGGTATTGAGCCAAACATTTTGCATAAGATGGATCCTTTGTCGCAATCAGCGAGATCGGAGCAATACAACGCATAGCTCCCATACAATCGATGGTTTCGATTAACGGAGTTTGACCTATAAATATTGAGATTTAAGAGCTAGGAACTTTCAATTTGGCGGCTTTAGTTCATATTAGATACGCAATGTGACTAGTGAAAATCAGGCAGATCGGACCAACATAACATATAGCTCCCATATAATCAATAGTTCCGATAAATGGGTTTTGGGCTATACATTTTGCAATGAAAAAGCTAGGAACATAAAATTCTTCAGGTTTAGTACTTTTTAGATATGTAATGTGTGTAGTCAAAAACACCCAGATAGGACCAACATAACATATAGCTCTCATACAATCGATTTTTCCGATGAATGGGGTTTGTGCTATGTATCTTTAAATTAACAGTTTTGCAGAGTTTGTATTAATTGTGAATAAGGATCGGACACTTAAAACCGTGATGCGTATTCATGAAAGCTATAAAGTCTTCGGCGAAGTCCAATACAGCCCTTTCCTTACTTGTTTTCTTTGTTTATTGTGTGTTCTAAACATTTTCCAGGTATACCAGCTTACCCATTCGACAGTCCACATTCTCAGAATTTATACATTGGTGTGGCCACTTCGGATGCTATATATTTGAGTTTAAAAAATTATAAACTTCGATATGACAATACGACTATGAAACGAAAAACATTTGACGACGTATTACAACAAAAATATTTTTAGTGCAGATCCACTATTAGCTGCGACAACAAATTAAAAGATTTGGATAATTTTTTCTATATATCAATATGCTAGATTCTTAGCTCTTCTAAGTATTTAGAACAAACTAAACTATACTACAATTGCGAAAAATTGTGGTGTCTCGTTAGTCTAAAAACATATCCAGAAAATTCCGAAATTACAAAAATTAAAAAATATGACCACATTATTAAGTACAAAGGTGTTATAGAATTTGTTACTAAATTCCTAAAAAAGTTGTATCGCAAAGCACAGGCATTCTCGTGTTCTGTGCGCTTTGACAAACAGAATGTCTAACCGGATTCCTGTATAGTTTTTGTACAGCACCCACAAGCGCCATAAATCTGTTGATTAAGCGAATTTTTCTAGCACATACGAGCAACCCAGAGAACTGGAGCAAAAAAAATTTTGAAAAGTTGTCTACGAAAAACTCAACAAACCAAATATTTTCATAACTTATGCGCTTATGAAATGCTCATCAAATAGCATTTCCATGAAAAATTGTGAAGCGATGACTCGCGCCAAATGTTGGCGTTTTTTGTTGCACATAGAATTTGATAGCAGAGTTTGTTTTTGTTTGTGTTGTACATACTTATGCAGATTTTTTACATAGTTACTTTAAAATTCTTATTTATTTATTTTCTACTTTTTACTATTTGCAGCATTCTTGGCTATCAGTCATGTGATGTTTTCATTCATGAATGCCTTTTGATCGCTATTCGTTGGCGCTATGATTCAAAGACAATGTGGCGATGACAGGGCGAATGTTTCAGAGCGGTAGGAAGCTGAAAAGTTGGGCACCCCAACCTATAAAAGAGTTCAATAACGACGTAAGTATGGAGGGGTCAAATACTTCTGTACTTTTATTTATAAATTAAAGTTATTCACACAAATTAATGTAAATACTTAAACATACAATTAATTCCAGCATGCGGGAGATATGCTAATAGCCTGAACAACCTTATAATAGGCAGTGCAAATGATCACGAAGTAACGTAAACGCTATTAAGTGGCAACACTGGCGCTTATCGCTATCACGTTACTAACAATAAACCTTTTAAATTTGCAACCGTTAACTTTTTGTTGTTGCAGTGGCATTGTATTGCGCTGCAGTAGCATAGTCTTTTTCAGGGATCGCAAGAGTTGTGACTTTCATTAGAAAAAAAAGAATTAAAGGTTGAATTTTAATATAGAACTCATAAATGATCGTAAGTTATTTTTATTAAAAAAGTAAAAACTTAAACTTAAAAATTTCTTTTTTTTCTAAAAAATTATAATTAAATTACTTTCATTCATTGTTTCAAATATAACAATTAAAGTATGACTTTTCGTTTATGTCAGGCAGAATATATAAAATATGCTTTACTTTTTTATATCTAAAGTAAAATTACTTTTATCAAAAAAGTTAAATATTTTACTTTAAGTTTCGTTTTTTTTAGAAAAATTACATTTAAATTTGACTTAAACAATTAAAGTTTGTTTTTTGTTTTAAATAAAAAAATTAAAAGTGAACTTTTATTTATTAAGTAAAAAATTATCAAAATAATATTTTTTAAGTGAAAAATAATATTTAAAGTTTGCTGTAGTTTTCTTATTTCTAAAAGAATAGTTGAATTTGATTTAACTTATTGATTTCAAAACTAATAATTGAAATGACTGCTAGTTTTTAAGTCAAAATGATTCAGATTTCAATTTTGGTTTTTTCAGTCTAAAATAATTCGCCATAATGTGTTTATTTAAATTTTCTTATTTGTAAAAAAATAAATTACTTTGACTTTAATTTTTTAAGTCAAAAATAATTCGGCATAATTTTTTTATGTAAAAAATAATAGCTGAATTTTGAACTGCTAGTTTTTAATTCAAAATGAATCAGATTTTAATTTTGGTTTTTTCAGTCTTAAATAATTTGCCATAATGTGTTTATTTGAAGTTTCTTATTTGTAAAAAAATAAATTGCTTTGACTTTAATTTTTTAAGTCAAAAATAATTCGCCATAATTTTTTTATGTCAAAAATAATATCTGAAGTTTGAACCATAATTTTTAAGTCAAAATAATAAAGCTGTGCTTTAAACTTTTTTAATTCAAAACTAATTACTAAAATGTATCTGTAAATTTTTAAGTCAAAATCAATTATAACGTGCCTTTTATTATCTAATTATAAAATAATTAAAATTGGATGTTTTTCAGTAAAAAATTTGATTTGCATTTATTAAGTTAAAATAATATTTGAGTGACTGAATATGACTTTTAAAACTTGATTTTTATTATTTAATTTCAATTTATTAAAATATTATTAAGATTCTTGAATATTATTATTTTTTTTTTAATAAAATATTTTTTTTTTCAAGTAAAATAATAAAAATTTGATTTTAAGTTGAAATAACTAACTTTATTCTTATTTTTTAAGTCAAATTTAATATTTGATATTTTTCTTTTATTTTTTATGTGGAAATTATTGAAATAAAATTTTTATTTTTCAAGTCAAAAATAATATTAAACTGTTTACTCTTATTTTTTAAATTTAAACCTTAAAATTTGATTTTTAGTTTTTAATTCAAAAAGAATATTTAAAATGCTTTGTTTAGTTCTTATTTCAAATTTATTAAAATTTAATTAAACTTTTTAAGTCGAAATTATTAAAATTTGATGTGCTTTTTTTTGAATTCAAAAATAATGTATAAAATTTCACCTACATTTTTTTTAAGTCAGCTTTAGTCAAATTTTAACTACTTCATTTTCTAAATCGAAATTATTTAAATTTAATTTTGATTCAACAATCTATTTAATAAATATCTACGGTCCCTGTTTTCTGTATATAAGTGTGCTTATTAGCCACGTCAACACAGCTTCCCTACTGTTTTTGTTTAAAGCATTTCAGTTACTATAGCTGTGATCCACACAACCTGATTTTAGCGCCAACATATATTAGCTATCGCTTAAGTTATTATGTTGTACTGTTGTTGTAGTGCTCTGCTTTATATTGTTATTGTTCTACGTAAATATATATATTTCACATAAGTACACTTACTACTTATATACATATTTAAAAAGCCACAAGCGACAAAACATAACCGTTACTTCGATAGCCTATTGACAAGCGACAGGAATAATTTTTCGTTGCCATTTTCGTATCTCGCTGCCAACATACTAAATAAAAGAGTACAGTGGCATTGTTGTTGTTGACAATGGACGATAGTGCATGCTATAACACCTGGTGGACAACGAACACTTCGATAATGCTTCGATTTGTGGAAAAAAATTACACAACAAACACAAAGAGCTGACAAAAACCTTTTACGGCATGCAGGAATATGCAGAAATTTGTTTGTGTGTCGGAATATGCTGAGTGGTTAGCTGAATAGGTCGGAAGCGCAGTCTGTGCATGATGATGTTACAATGTTGGTACTTGAAAGTAGCCATTTTAAACATTTTGTTTGGCCATTATTTTCATTTGGTCATAAAAGCACAACAATATGTATTGTTTGTAGGTGGGAACTCGATTATCTTTTGTGGGTGCAATGCACTGTGTAACGTTAGGTTAAGTTTCTTGGATGCATAAATAATATTTGAAATTTTACTTTTTAGGTAGAAACCTGTGTAAAGCGCCTATATTTTTTCTGCTTGTTTATTTTTTAGTTGTTTTTAATTCAACAAAGAGAAAAGTTGTATATGCATCGAAATGGCGAATAAAAAACGGTAATTAAATTTTTTTTAAAATTTCAAATAAAAAAAATTATAAATTATTATTATGAATAAAATAACAAAATTAATTTCTTTCAAAATTTCAAGTTTTATTTGAAAATCAAATGTGAACTTATTGCTTGAGAGCTATCAACCAAAATTGTGGACTTATAATTTTTTCTACACGCTTGTTTGTTTTGATGCTTTCAATCCAATATTTTTTTTAAGCAAGAAGAAACTTTATAAGCTAGCATCGAAATAATAATAACAATTCCCAACGGATAACCCACCATCCCACCCAACCGGAGATCTAAAACTGCTCAGCTACAGAGAAAAACTCATCAGCTAAGTAGCACAAGAAATCAAAACTTATAAATAATGTACAATAAATAATGTATTAAGCGAAGAAAGAATCAGTTCCATTGTAAAGAGTAAATTCATAAAGTTGATATGGGTTTAAAATGTCATGATGGTCGAAAAGGAATGGGCTAGAGACCAACCTGTTTAATAATTTAATCATAAATATTGTTCCGAGCGTCTAGCAAGGGTAGGGAGATTGATAAGTTTCAAGCGATTAGTATAGGGAGGCAAATTATACAAGGAATCCAATGAGAGATCTCTTAAAGCGAAAAGTAAGAATTGTTTTTGAACCGATTCTATCCGATCAATGTGAACCTGGTAGTTCGAATTCCAAACGACGATTAAAAAATTGCCAATATTTCCGTTCTTGCTTACTTCGAGAATCAAACTGTCCATAGGCTTTAGAATCTTTCTAAAATAAAAAAAAAATGTATTTTCTTTTTGGCCAGACTCATTACACTGTGCGACATGTTTCTGGCGCTCTTGCTGCTGTTAATCAACAAAATTGTGGTTTGCGGTTGCACTTTATATTATTATAGGTATGTATCTAACTTAGTATGTTTTTGTTTTAGTGGTGAACAACCACTGTTATGTATGTACAAGGTGGCGCAAAAGTAAGCTTCCGATGTTCAGCATATCGGTTGTGGCACGTGCAGTGTGTGCTGTTGCACCGTCTTGTTGGAACCACATGTTTTCCAATCCCAATTCATCAAGTTGCGGCAAAAAGAACTCGTTGATTGATTGCTCTGTAGCGCTCACCATTCACAGTAACCGTTTGGCCCCGACCGATTATTGGTCAAATAAATAGTCAGCAATATTCCGCGTTCTCGAGCAGTGTAGCGTAACATTGTTTATTAACGTGTATTTCGCATGTGTTTACTACACAAATGTCAAAACAGGACTGACTTTAGGGGCCAATCGCAAAATTTATAGCATTTTCTGATAGGAGGATTACTTTTGCGCCACCTTGTAGATAATTCTCGATGAAAGCTTTACCGTTTAAGTGCTATGTGTATATATAAATATCTATGACGTCTATACAAAGTTTTCGGCAAAGGTATAGGTACTTGCATATTGGCTTAAAAATAAGGGAAACATTTAAATTTTATATTTTTTCGACAAATTTAAAATTTTTTATTTTTTATTTTTTATTAAGATTTATTAAACATCCCTCTATATCATTTTGTAGAACGAATATGCCGTTTTAAAATTTGAATGATAGAAATAGGTCAAGTTTTGCGCTAACGAAGATTTTAGTTTCAGTTTAATTTTATTTACAAACTTAATGATTTTATTTGTAAATATTTTTATTAAGACTTTACCTTAAATATACCTATATATCCTTCTGTAGTATGAATACGTCATTTTAAAATTTGAATTTTAGAAATATTACAGGTTTGGCGCTAACTAAGAATTTAGTTTCAGTTTTATGTTTCAAAAGTATATTTATAGAATAGTAGCATATTCGGCTTCCTTTCTCCTCTTCATTTCTATTTCTATCCTTCTTCCTCGGGTCCTCCCTCTTTCTACTCGCTCTCATGCTTCTTCATAAATAGGCGCTTTATATCAAATATTAGCTTGCTCTTATAAGTTATTTCGGAGATTTTTCGCATTTAGCTTACTATACAGGAAAAAAATATGCAAATGTAATAAATATGAATGAAAGAGATTTGAGATTGTGTTGAATCAAAATTTAATAACGTCGGCGGGCGTGACACGGCCCACTTTTCTTAAGCTATATAAAGCCTGTAATGTATCCAGTGTCCACGCGGAACTACTGAGAAAATCTCTTAAAGTTTTGTGTATGACTTTCATCATTTTATTTCTTCTGGTGGATATATTTCTCAATAATCCCTCAAATAAATTGATAAAATACAACCCTGAGAATAAAATTTGATATCTTTCAATTCCATTGCGAAAACAAAAAATATGATGCACTGGTCAACTAATCTATTTCCACATGGAAATATTTTTCGTTGGCTCTGTGTGCTGTGATGTGTAGCTGTGCACTTTCATATGCAGTATTATGTATCTATGAAAAACTCTGAATACCGGAAGACTCAAAAAGGATTATGTCGGAAATTCACTTAACCCTCGTTCGCATAGAGAGAAATTCAATAAAAACTGAATGTTATGTGGCATGAATATGAAAGTGGCACAAGCTACATGCAAGCACTGTGAAGTCAGAGGTCTTGTTTTATTTTATTTTTTCCATTTACAGATTTTTGCTTTAACTTTGCCTACCATTCTTATTATCAGCTCGTGTGCTTTAGTTTTTTTCCACTTTCCTCTGTATGAATCCACTGGCATGCGCTGGGAACAATCTTGCACTTCCGTTTGCCGGAAGAATTTATAAGCAATGAGTAAGTTTTCTGCTGACTATATGCGCTTTTAAGTTTTTTACTACTAAGGGTTGCCATTGTAATACAATTTAATAATTTTTGATACTTTATTTCATATATGTAATACTTCTATATTGCTAGCATGCTATGCCCGCAATGTGTTTTTTGAAATCGAAATCAAAGGAAGACAGCGAAACTCAATTTTTGAGATTGTATTGTATACGTGTATTTTTGTTAGCTATAAAATATACTGAATAGTCAAATCGTTACAGGAGCGGTTCAAGCTTATATAAATAGATTCAAGTATTTTATGAGAAACCTCTATATTTTTTTATCGAAATTTAGCACTTTAGACTACCAGCTTTACGTCGCTTTGACGACATTGAAGAAAATAACAGTAATTTGGCCCAATATACCTCGGAAAAAATTAAAGGTGTGCATTTCTTTTCTCGAATTGAGGTTTGGTTGTATTTGATGTTTCTAATTATTTTCTAAAAATAAAATGTAGGTTCTACATGTTTTAACTCCGAAAGGTTGCTGCTAAGCCAGATGGAATTTCGAAAGAATCTCTCCATGGTAAAAAAACACTAGAAGAGTGGCGACCCCGTTTGGAAAAGCCGTAGTCCTGCAGTTGCACCTAGAATCTTTAGACACTCCCCATACCACGGTCGATATTGGAAAAAAAATTGTTGAAAAATGGCAATAGAAATTTGTATTACACAAACTACCAGAAGAATCCGTGGCAATAAAAACTAATATCGGAGTGGATGAAACATGGAATAATGGTTACCAAGGCTACTTACAATAATTATTCTCAAATATCAGCCCGTTGTCAGCTTTCGCCATCCACAACTTAAAATACTTTGGCATCTGTTCTCCACCCTTTGATACAGTCACGCCTCAGTCAACTAGAATCGGATGCTAGGCTTGCGTTATTTTAAGTTTATACAAATCTACTACAAGGTTGAAATTTTTATCTTATCCGACAATATTTTTCAATGAAAGTAAAATACGCGCATGGATTTTTCCAAAAGAAATGTGTCATTTTGGTACATTCGTTTCCTATATATCTGCACTCTGATATTGGCGAGTGTACTGAGTATTTTCTAGCAATATAGAAGTATTACATATATGCTTTAGTTCAAAAATTTTATTGTTTTGATACTTTGAAATTTTTTTCTTGCCACTCTTTTTCTTTTAAAATTTTGCAACCTTTTTTCAGTCGACCATAAAGGTGAATCTCCAATATAGAAATATTTTTTAGAATTTGGCTTAAAAACTTTGTATAACTGAATCAGTGGTTGGAAATTTTTTTGAGCTAACCTTCAAAAAGAAAAAAACAGTCTCTGAGCTACACTTCTCCGGTAAAACTAAATCAGTGGTCGCCCGAAAGAGGCTCCGTTATAAGAATGTAAAAGTGAGTTAGCCAAATGATTAGTATGCGTTGATAGTACAATACTCAAGCAATAGTTCCCAGCAAAATTGTGAACCAGCCTTCAAAAAATAGTAGAATTCGCCAGTTAATTGCGTATCACTGAACTAAAGACTTGAATTGACTCATGGATCAGACACCAATTGCAAACGGTTGAAGCTGAAAAGAGATTTATACGCTTTTCACTTAGAAAATCATACACTTTTCGCAAGCTAGCGGCAACACTGGTACTACTTTTCTGATTTTGCTAGCTTCCTTTGGCGTGCCTAACTCTCCCAAATTTGTTTCTAACTTTTGTATTGCAATCACTATATAAACGAAATTGAGCATGTGTGCATTTCGTGTATTAGAGTTGACTTCCGGCTGCCCCTAAAGGGTAGAAAGATACAATTTGAGCGAAGAGTATTTATTTATACACCTTGCCATGATAATACTACGGGGAAAAAGGAAAGCAGTGTTAAAAAAATTGTATTTTCCTTGTGTATATATCATTCATCGGGGTATGTTGTCGAGACTTTCAGCAGCCATTAACACATGGCATGGAAATTACCTCAGTGAGTTAGATGTGCGCATATGTAATACATATGTAAGTGCTATGTAAATACATATATCTGCAGAGACCGGATCAACCATTCACCGTTTAATTTGAAATGTGTTAAATACTAGATGAAAGCCCTTAGTCCACGGGCTCTTCCTATTATGCCACCGTCTGTGCGATTGTCTTCCATCCGTTCTTTGTTCTTCGCGTTTTGCTCTTTGCCTTAGTCTTCCCTGCTGCGCCACAGCTTTCCAGATTTTTTAGCAACACTGGACAAAAAAGTGGTATAGTGGAGAATGCTAAAGACTAATATGGAAATCTGTTTCCATAAGCGTATCTATAGAAAATACATAACCGTATACATAACCGTATATGACAAGATCTCGCTCTCTACTACGCGGACTTGGATGCTACTTGATTTATAATAATGCTCACATTTATAGCTGCAAAGATAGTTACTTAAAATAAAGATAAGTGCATCCACTCTTGAAATATTTGGGTATTATGCTTTTATTTTGAGTTACAGTTTTTGATTCATAATTCATAATATCAATCAAAAATGGGCTTGCCAGAACTCTCATTTCTTAAAATTCACAAAAAAAAAAGTGATTCCTTACTACCGTTTCTAAATATTCGAAGTATCAATAAGTATCCCAAATGTTTGCAAGTTATCCCTATTCTTTTTTTTTTTGTTTTTTTTTAAAACTTTCTTTTATTTGTTGGCTCTATTCATCTCGATTCGTCTATGTCCTTACGACCTCGCTGTAGGCAAATAAAATTGATATATTTAGAAACCTATGCTCAGCTGAGTATAAAAAATGTACCTGTCAAACCTGTATGTTTGCTCAATCAGTCAACAAATATCCGCTTTATGCATGCATTTTCTTTTCCTGTCATAGCATGATGAACAAACAAAAAACTTCAAAGGATACTTACATTAAATTTTCTTCTTTGGTATGCGCTTTTCACAACTTTTAATTAAACATTTTTACTTCAAACAAAAAACTATGAAGCAAACAATATAATCACACACGACTACTTATTCATTGTGTTTTCACAAATTTAATTGTTGCTTCTACATTGTCTGTGTTAAATGAAAAATACAAGTATTTGACGATATAACAAATTAAAATTGCAGCTGAGCGACAAACTGAACAATTCGTATGTAGAAACCATGATTTCGACGAAATTACATAAAGAGACTTTTCCAATTGTACTTAACCAAAAGTTATTAAACACATCTGATAGTGCTAGTAAATAGAGTTAGAGAACTAACGATTCGAGGCAAGTTTGTCTTTTACAAGACAGTTCAAGAAGCAAAATTTATTTCTACCGTGGATTTTTTTCCTTGTTTGTTTTGTAATGACAAAAACCCTCCCCGAAGGTTTTGGGGAGTGTTGTCGAAAGTGACAATCCTTTGCCGGATATGAACCCGGTACGCTCCGCTACTACCTTGCGGTATATGCCCGAGGAGGGTGACGATGGGTAATGAGAGGTGAGAGGCATCATATCCGTAGATCAATCATCGAGTTGCACGTCATTACGCTTTTTGGATTTTAGTCGCCTCTTACGACCGGTATGCCTACCCCGGGCATATTCTAAACCCCTAACCCGCAGGATGATTTTTTCCCCCCTTTCATACTAGTTTAAGTTCAAATGTGAGCACGCTCAAGGCAAACATTTTTTTTAATCAGCAATCGTACTGCTTCTGATTAGCGATGTCCGTTGTGTTTCTCATTAAAGTGGCGATATGTAAATATGAGTATAACGCTTCAAATAATTTACAATTCCAATTTTTTAGTGTATACACAGAAAAGGAAAGGAATTTCGAATTTAACAAAAAAAAAAAAAAAAAATCCATGAATAACGACAAACGCAAATCACAAAAGCATTACGTAATAACTTGAACAAAACCATTATAATAATGAAAATTTATTTCAAAAGACGAAGACAAAACCTCCGCGCTGTTCATTGCGTGTCTGTGTTGAAGTGGTTGCAGCCCTTGAGCTGCCATAACTACATACATATATATGTATCTGGAAAGGAGACCGAAAACTGTTCAATCTTTATTGCTGCTGTGGAATAATTTGTATTCTTATTCATTTCATGAGCTAATCGAAAAAAAATCAGCATATTTAGTTGCCTCAGTGCCGTATAACAGCACTAGTCGCTTGTGGAGCGCGCTCAAATTACAAAAAAAAAAGACAAAATTGCTGGCAACTCACATACAAACATTCTCAAATCTGTTTCATAGATATAAGGTCATTTGGAATAGTATTCTCTAGTAAGGGTTGTTTGTGGGTGTATGAAAATGAGTTGTTTTTTTTTTACCGCTCATTGCCTTAAGCGATAAGTTGAGGAGAGCCGAAATCAGTCATTTTAGTCTTGTTTTATTTCTTGCTTTGTTTTGTTTACTTTCTTTTTTATTTTTATTTTTAAGCTATTCAGGGTAATTGGTTTAATAGCCTAGTTTCATTGGCCACAAAACTGTTTCGCCTATCAGCATCAGCCTGCAGTGGCTTCATAATTGTTCTCAAACAGTGCTTATCATGTGCCATTAAAGCGCTTAATTTTTTTAAAATTGTGTTTATTGCGTATCGTTTCACTTTTCTGTTGCTGTTCATATTGAAAACTAATTGGTGGTCTATCGAAAGCTGTTCTAAGCGTATTAGTTGGATCGAAAAAAAGGGATAAAAATCGATACAAAGTCTTTCACACAGGCGGACTGACGGACACTACGACCTTTATACTTTATACATAAAAAAAAAAAATTCTGACGTGTACATGAAAATCGCCGATACACGTGTATTTTTATTTTTTCTCCGCTTTCCGAAAAAGTATATTTGGTTCATGGCACAGAATGTGTGTAACGCGGTGTAATAAAATAAATTCAACAAGCATTTTGCAAGACATTTTGGGATACAAACATTTTTGGGCCTTATATTCCGTTGTTGTTGTTGTGCATTTTATTATTTTTACTTCTGCTTCTAAATTTGCTAACTAATTTATTTTGTTTCATTCTTACGCTACTCATGATCAGCTGTTCAACCTTCCTATACTCGCGCCAATTATTGTAACATCTATACTCGCGCACGGTCTCACAGACCGATAGTTCATACCCCCCACAATATATTTTTTTACATACTTTTTTTTTTAAATATTATAACTATTTTAAAATTTAGGGCATAATGAAACAAAATAGTGTGCATAGTACTTCATTTATTAATTATTTTACAGACTTTCAGTCTATCACAAACCAGTCTTCAAATTTGAGATATTTTTCGTAGTATCGTCGGTCTCACAGACCAATGCGCGAGTATGGGAAGGTTGAGCGTCTCGTTCCATTGGCTACGAAACTGTTTCACCTGCAAGCAGTCTCCAGTAAATTAATAATTGTTTTCAAACTGTCGATATCAGCAGTGCTCACACAGTGACAACCAAACTATAATTTGTTTTATAATTGTATTGCGTAGCGGTTAACTTTTTTGTCATACAATTTTTTATTTTTTATACATTAGTTCAATAAAATGGAAATCTCTTGTCTATATAAGAATTTAAACTCAGTCAGTGAGCCTTTCAGAGCGTTCTATGGCGTGTTGGTTATGTGATAATGTAGCTCATATCAAATGTTCTGGTATGAACGGGAGAGTGGCCGATCTTATTTGTGAGGGCTACTAATCTCGAGCTTTATTTTGACCAGAAATGGCTTCTTTGAAATCGGCAAGGAACTTAGGCTTCTTAATGTTAAATTATAAAAGTAAGAAAAGGCTTTTAAATAGTTCAAATGATTAGATACATCACCGGTGTCTGGGTGCAACCAAGCTTAAAAAAGCGGAAATTTGCGAATGTCACATTAGTGCTGTTTCTGACGCTTCTGTCTCTGCGTCAGCTCTTATTATTACACCTAGTGATGTGAGGGATGATTTTCTTTAATTCATTCCAAGCTTCTGGCAAATCAAAATATCAAAAAGAATAAATACGAAATCTTTCCCACAGCAGGCGGCATAGTGCACAACTAGCACCTAGCAGCCAAATAATTGGTTGTTCCGACACGTCCATCATTCTAATACTGTTTTCGATGGTTGAAGCATTTAAAAAATAACTTATTACTTCCGTCGCTAATTTCGTTGAACTGTCTCCTGTAAAATCGAAAAATTATTCTATGGCAATCGACTTTATAACTATGAAACGAACCTTATATCTACATATAATTGGAATGTATGCGTGGGCGTCATAATGTTGGAGTTTTGAATTTCCTCAATCTGCATTGACATAATCATTAACATACGTTTGTATAAATGTGCACGCATACATATGTATGGAATCACTTGAAAATGTTCAAATACTTCCATTTTTTGCCTTTTGAGATCTCAAGATAATTCACTGTTTGTCCTCATTCTCTCATTGAGACTATCATCAGATTGCTCTCGGTTTTGCACAAATTCTGAGCTTGCTATGCGAAACCTCGAAATGCCCCTGAACATATGCAATGAAATAAAAACTCAAGCTTTGGCTATTGAGAGCTGCTACTGAGGGACCCGATAGCACATATGTATGGATATGCAAGTGCAAGTAATAGATTTTAGTAGTATGCGCATCACTATAAATCTTCTGTATTGGATTTAATAAAATTGTCTTCATCGTTTTGCCAGATATCTAACTTAAAATATTAAATCGCTCTCATAGAGCATTTAAATGATTTTTCTATTCAGTAATCATGATTATTTTTGATCCCTGGCAGTGTCGCTCTGCTAATTTTTTTAAACCAATATTACACAGTTTCATTATTTTTTATAAATATGCCATCCAATCCAACATTCAGTGCACCCTATGCGGTCTCACAGCAAAAAAACCGTTGCCTTTGAATATTTTTTTTTTGTAAATTAATTTCAATGCCTCTTACCCTGCAGCTAACTAAAAGTAGATCCCTAGTTTGGGCGTGTACTTCACAGGGGAGCTGCGCATGCGTGCCTGATTGCTTGCTAAAGTGCTTATGCTTTCGTATATTGCAGACATATAAACATTTGAGTGCACTGCACATGTGCGAGAATATTTTATTTGCTTTATAATATGATTCCTACAAAAAGATATTTTTTGATGTTCGTTCATGCGCATGAAGGATGTGGATTAGCAGAGATTTGGTTAAAGAATCAAGCAAATTAAATTATGTTTAATGTGAATAATGCGACTCCAAAAAAAAACACAAATGTGAAATTAATATTAAGTAGCACGAAAGTAAAGAAGCTGATAACTAGTCAGATAAAATATTGATTTACAACTAGTCTCATCTCAAAACTAGTCCGAAAAAGGGCGAATTTGAACCAACAAATAATAAAATTTTTGGAAAGAACTAAAGTGCACAGAGTTGAAAAAGCGCAGTAGAACTTATTTTCTTTTATACTATACATCTGTGGTATAAACAATTGCACATGTATGGAAAAAATCCAAAAACTTTATTTTAATGGAAAAATAATTTTAAAAGTGAAATCACTGCAAAAAAATACAAAAAAAAAAATAGAATTAAATAAAATAAAATGAAATAGAATATAATAAAACAAGATAAAATAAAATTATATAAATTGGAAAAAATGAAATAAAATAAAATAAACTAAAATAAAATAAAATAAAACAAAATAGAGCAAAATAAAATTAAATAAAATAGAATAAAATAAAATCAAATAAAATAATACAAAATAAAATAAAGTAAAATAAAATAAAATTAAATTCAATTAAATAAAACAAAATAAAATTAAATTAAATTAAATAAAACAAAATAAAATTAAATTAAAGAAAATGGGAAAAATAAAATAAACTAAAACAAAATAAAATAAAATAAAATAAAATAAACTAAACAAAATAGAATATAATAAAATAAAACAAAATTATATAAAATAAAGTAAAATAAAATAAAATCAAATAAAATAAAATAAAACAAAACAAAATAAAATTAAATTAAATAAAATAAAATAAAATTAAATTAAATTAAATTTAAAAAAAACAAAATAAAATAAAATAAAACAAAATTCAATTAAACGGAAAAAATAAAATAAAATGTCTATCACTATAAATAAGCTCAAGACCAAGAATACCAAATATTATGAAAACTGTTATTGGTTTTTTTTATTTTTTTAATAATTTATTTAATTATTAAATTTTTTTAATTAAATATAAAATTAAAGTTTTAGAAACAACGCCATAGCTTTATAGATCCATTTCGGAAGCTGCTAAACTTTTTCATCAGAGAAATTTTGGCACGCTCTGCTTACCCTTAAGCTAACAGAGCGCTGGTTTTTTGTCAGCTAAACTCTTTTTCCATTAATTTTGCTATATCTATGTGACCATCTGGCAGTCAGTATTTGATCATAATAGATTTTGCTTTGTGTGCCTGTATTATCGACAATTTTTTTTAAGGGAAAATAATTCAATTGAATCGAAGTTATTTCATTTTCAATGGGTCACTGGGTACAACAAAGTGTCAAAATTTTGGTTCCTACTAATTTATTCTAATAAAACAAGTCCGAATATTTCATGAAGCATGATGTTCCATTTTAACTTAGCTTCACCATCCATATTTTAACTTTTTTTTTTAATAAATTTATATTTTCCTAACAGCAAAAGAAGCGAAAGCAGTTGGCAAACACTTCGCACACTGAAATATTGTCATTTGTAATTATGCATTGCAAACAAACTGCAAAACCATTCAGCCGCCCTATTTGATTGATTGACGGTCAAAGTACAATTTAACGTGTGAGAAGGTTAAAAGTTGTCATATTTGCACACCAACCTGTTATATACCTGGAAAGGTGTAAGTGCATGTGTGTAAATCCCGCGTTTTCCAATTCGTTTGTGTGCCTGATGTCAGTGCTGCCATGTTGATTAAATTAAAAAAGTGTGATTGGCAATGCAAAGCGTCGCGCAAAATGGACGAAAATGTGGGGTGGTAATGGAGCAACTGAAGCACGGCAAGGCTGAGAGTCGAAACAACAAAAACAAAACACATGAGCACAACTGTGCGTGGACATTCGTGCATTTACTATTTTTGCTTTTATATAAGGGTGTGCTAATTTTAGCGCACATCTTTTTACTTGAAGGTGAAATACTTTTTGGGTAAGGAAAGAATTTCACTTTGAAAAAGTTCTTAATATGAATGCAACTAGATATGCTTTAGTAAATTAATTGAATTAATGTGAATTGAATCTGTTGAATTGCAATCACTGATTTCATAATTTCAATGTAGGCCTTGAATAAGATTTGTGTTAAGGAGTAAAAAATTATGGATTTTGCTCCGGAATACCAAATAATTTAGTTAAGTCACGTATTGACTTCATTTTTTAATGACAGACGTCCTCGATATGTGGTATTTTAAATCCACTATAATGGGAGACTTAATTTAATCCGACTTAACTAAAATTAATTCCAATGAAAAGTTTATTTTAAAAAAAATTTATTTAAATCGAATTCATTTAAAATGAATCTATTCAAATATACTACAAAAAAAAATTTTATTTGAAAAGAGTTCATTTAAATCGAATTAAAAGGAAATACTTCATCCTAATGGACCTTAGTGAAAGATTTTATACAAGCGACTGCAATTTTAATTAATTTAAATCGACTCCCAACAGAGACTTTATTTTAAAATTATAGTTTTCTTAATTCAAAATGACTTTATGGAATCGACTACAAGAGAGACTTCTTTTGAAAGGAATTCATTCAAATCAGCTTCAATGGAAGGCTTCATTCAAATCGACTCAAAGGGGTGACTTCATTTAAGAAGACTTTATCTAAGTCGACTTTAATGAAATATTTCATTTAAATCAACTTCAATCGAATACTGAATTCAAATCGACTACA
This sequence comes from Merzomyia westermanni, assembly GCA_949987695.1. Lineage (NCBI taxonomy): Eukaryota > Metazoa > Arthropoda > Insecta > Diptera > Tephritidae > Merzomyia > Merzomyia westermanni. The sequence goes on from OX465293.1 coordinate 102,804,399, forward strand.
AGGAGAGACTCAATTTAGATCGACTGCAAGAAAAGACTTAATTTAAATCGACTACCAACTGATATTTTATTTGTAAATAATTATTTTTTCATTTAAAAAGACGTCAAGGAATAGATACAAGAAGAGACTTCTTTTAAAAAGAATTAATTCAAATCAAATTCAATCGAAGACTTCATTCAAATGGACAATGAAAGACTTCTTTCATGTAGACTTCATTAAAAAAAAATTAATTTAAAAAGACTTAACTCAAATCGGCTCCAATAGAAGACTTCTTTCAAATACATTTAATTTATAAAGACTTTATTGAAAAATTCGGCATTCATAAAAATTTTATTTAAAAAACCCTGAGCTAAAAAGATTTCATTTAAAAAGACTTTATTACAATCAACTTTCGAGAGAGACTGCATTAAAACTAACTTCAATTGATTTGAAAAAGAGACTTTATTCAAATTATTGCACTCAAATAACCAACAAAAAAAGAAACTTACAAATGCATTGAAAGTGATACAACCAAATCTGAATCTGACTTCTTAATTCTTAATCATACCCCAAATTATGTAATCCTTGATAAATTACCTTACGAACCGCCAATGAATGAATTCCTTCAAGTGTCTGAAAAAATATCGTGAAATTTTTCCGAAACCTATTGATGATTTAAAGACCCTGAGGACTTGTATGTGACAATTTTTACTTCCCCAGCACATGTTAAGGCGAACCCTAATGCATATACCATTGCCGTAATAGCGTTGCAGCGAGGGCTGGCTTTATGGACACTGCAGACTGCCCGCTGGTACCTACAAAGCTCGTGCAACAGTTGCCATGAATATGTAATTGAATTTAATTTGGCGTACGGCTGTATGCAAATACGGGACGACTCGGACGTATTCATGTGTATTCAGATGTACATATATGTATATATATACAAGCCCCAAAAAGATGGTATAAAAAACATGACAAAAGTACTCATATGCAAACCCCAATGCAGCATGTGAAAAACATGAAATACAACTACACACACATACCCATGTTTGTATGCATAAGTAAGGTATAAATTTAAGTCAACAATTTTATTTATAATCCCACATATATTTGTATTCATATCCATTTATATTTATTTGTGCATACTAAAGTACATACAAACATATAACCGTTGACAGCTGCTATGAAGCTTCTTTTTTTATTTCCAAACATATTCTTTTCAAATACTTTTTCGTAAAATAAATAAAATTTATTTAAAAGCGCATTTTGATTCATTTAAACCCCTCTTTTTCTATCTTTCACACAAAAATGAGGTAAGTAAATTTTTTTAATTTGAATTTCCTACCCCACGCAAATCTTTCGGCTTTACGTTGCGATGTCAATTGTCAACAAGCATTTTTGCTCTTGATCTCTATTGTTGTTGCTTTTTTTCAGTTGAGCTGGTTAATAACCGTTTTATTTCCTATTTATTATAGAATTTTGTGAAATAAATTTTTTTCTGTGCCACTGCCAACGGGTATGTTTGAGTGTGTGGCACCGGTGTATTCGTACCCTTATCATTCTTTCGCCCCGTGTATGCTTTAGCGACTGGACGGAGAACTGATAAGGGCTCGTATCGCCATAACAACATGTAATTGAGAATGCGAAAAAAGAAAAAAATTTAATTAATAAATGTGTGTTAAAATACGAACTCAGTGAATGAAATTCATAAAGTGCATATTTAACATGACAAGTAAAACCGCCGTGTGATAATATTTCTTCCCAGCAAAAAAGATAAAAAAAAAATATTTTGTGGTTAAAAGTGGTTTTAAATTTAATGCAAGTGTTAGTGGTGAATTTGTTTTTTATAATGTTGTGTGGAATAATATAAATGCAACTGAGCTGACGCCAGAATAGTTTTGCAGCTCTTAATCCAATTTTTACAACTTTTTAGGAGACCTAAATAAATTACTTAAAAACCCTATATAAATTCTATTCTGAAAAATTTGGGATAAACTAGGTCATTTTCCAATTTTTTAAATCATTTCTTTTCATATTTGACTTGTGTAATTTCCCGTTGGGCTTGAGGTATTAAAAACGACGGGCACTTTTTAATAGTACTCCACGCCTTTCTTAAGGATGATGTAGTAGGAAATAGTTCTCCGCCGTCGCGTAGTTTTCTTATATAAGTTCTCACAGTACTTGTCATCTGCCTTTGAATACTTGTTTCTGGGAAGATTTACGAATTTCCAGAATGCTGTGAGCTTTTTATCCAAAGTAAAATAACCCCATATTCCGGGTTGAGTTCGGTGCTTCTATACGACCGGTGAGTATTCAAACGAATACCGTTTATTGGGCCAGCAGTGCACTAAGTAAATCTGGAAAAGCATGCGTAATCACGTAGTCGATAATGCAGGATGACTGTAGTTAAGCTGGAGCAAGAGTCTGCTGAACGGTGTTGTATGTTGATGCTTCCTTTGCTTGAGCCGACTAGTTATTAGTAATACCGCAAACTTGTGCATGCATCCGTTTGTAGATTCACTCTGAGCTTAAGTGTTTTCGTCATGAGAGAGCATTCAGAACCAGAATCAATCAGTCGTCTTGCTGGGAAGTCCGTGCCTTTATGATGAATGGTTACTCGAGCTGTCAGGATTTTACATTTTAGCTCGGACCCGAACCAGACTTTTCAGCTTACGGTCCTTCTTATGCCTGCTTTTAAGTAGAGGCAGCATAATAGCTCCCTACTATCTGAGAGCTAACTTAGAGCTACACTGTTTGCCGACAGTACTCGCTTTAGCTCAATACCCAATAAATGCTTTGATTGTCCTCCTTTTGGAAACAAGTTCTCAACTGGTTTTGTGAGCATACTTATAAGCTAGCTTCATTTTTTCTAGTTCCAACGATATATACAGCGGTTCCATCGAATCTCCTCACCAATACATCACCAAATAATAAAAAAACCATATTTAACGTACTTACACTATATAACATATCTCATATTATTTAATAATATCTCTCTCTTTTATGTAAGAAGAGCTGATATCTGCGACCTAGTGCTTCAATCTTGTATCTTTTTTTTATATTTATAGAGTTAAACGAAAACGCGGTTCTGATTCTGATTCTAGTTCTTAACCAGTTGAATTTCATAAGGTTTTGCTGTAGTTCTGGCTGTGATGAGTGACTATAGATATTCGATACTTCAAGTGTCGCTTAACAATCGCTTTTGAAATACACCTCTGATACCCTAAGAGTCATCAGTGAACCTTATTATGTCACATTTGACTTTTGCAGGGCCATTTTTGTTTACTAAAGCAGTTTTGCTTAATTTTTAAAACAAATTTAAAATGAGATTTTCTATATATTTTCTTACAAATTTGTAAGAGATACTTTTTGAATAGCCTTTTTGTCGGTCTACTAAAACTAAAGGTACTCTTTATTCTTGACTAGAAAACCCGGTCACGCTTTGTTACGTTTCCGAACCTATAAAAAATTTAGTTCCATTTTAATCATAATATCTCTAAAACCAGTTGAGATATGAAACTAAGTCACATCGCTTATTGCAGCACCCATTAGCGCCTTTCGGTTACTACCCATATTGTAGTAACATATGTTGGGTATCCCTAGTCCAGATAACTCGGAAACTGGTAGAGTCATCGAAATAGGCAATATCTTAAATCCTAAATTAGACGGCTGGTCCCACAACGGTTGCATTCAATTCTATTCAGAGGTTTATGAATGATACGCTCCCAAACATGCAGACAGAGAGGTAAAAGTTCTGGTGCTTTGAACTCTAATGGCTCAACAACGATCCCAGCTTTTTCTGCGACGACACCATGCAGTCTTTTGATAAAAGCCGCAAAAATCGACCCAACTATCAAAGTTTAAAAGGCATTCCGCACAAATTCTTTACGACTGACTTATCCCTCTATATATTTAAAAAGGAATGCAGAGCCATTTTAGTAGACCGCTCTGTGTAATAGACATGTTTTGATTCTGACAAACACTCCCGAGAAAACCTTTTGAGTATGTAGAGGTCAGTCAGGCGTTCCTATGTGTTTGAAAGAAATAAGGGGAGACTCATGGGCCCTACATCCTTTAGAAGAAGAATAATAATAATAATTCCCAACGGATACCCAACCATCGGCTTGGGGGGCGCATCCGCATAACGCACGGCGTTTTTTTTTTTTTTTTGAGGACATAATCCAAACTCAAAATGCCTGAGTAGATGAGAAGCTTAAGATATTCCTCTGAGCTCATTCCAGGATTTCCAGAGAGAATTGCACCCTTCCCTCTTGTCTCCCTTGGCTTTGCTGAGGCCGATTATCATAGAAAAATAATAAAATTCTTTTGTTGAGTAAGTTCAATAAATATTTGGAAATTCACATAATATTTTGCAAATAGAGTTTTTGGATTGCTTTTTTACTACTTTAAAAACAAAAATAGTAGTAATAAGGAAGCCGGAAAATTTGTTTTTTTTTACGTTCTTTCGTAGTGCTCTTGATAATCGACTTACGGGTTACTCGACTAATCGATTTGTAATAGTTGTTTCTAAAAATAAGTGATAATCACTATTCGTTGTTTGCAGTCGACTAGTTGATAGATTCTAACATTATTTTAATAATTTGATTTTGTATCTCTTCTTCTTACGTTCTGCGGTTAATAAATTTGAAGGTGATAATGGAACTGTGCTACATCACCCCTTAAACTCGGAAAATCGTTGACATTTTATTTTTAATAAGTCAGTATTAGAATAGTGACAATTAACCTATTAGCCGAAATGGAATGATTACTATTCGAATTTCAAACAACTCAATAGTTTATATTCGACTACCCGTCTAATCGATTAGCCTGATAATCGATTGTAAACAACACCCTACTATTTTGTCATTCAATCCAAGATATAATAATCTAAACAAAATATATTTAAAATTGAATATGCAACGGATAAGTGCCAGGAAATCTAACAAATCAGTTCCAGCTCCGTTTAAAATAGTTCATAAACAAGTTAGTTTGAACATTCGACGCCACATAATTATGCTGGACAAAAAAACTTGAAGTTTCTGATTCATGATATAAAATATTAGTCCTTTCATCTTTTTTTTTTGCATTTTATGGTGGCCTCATAGGAGACTTTGTTTCTTTTTCTTTTCAATTTTAATAAAGCATATCCCGATACAACGAACAACCCGCTCTGTTCTTAATAAAATACAATTTATGGCTCTTTCTATGCTTTTTTTTTAATAAGACTATCTATTACTGGCTTTTATGTGAAATAAACATTTTATTACTTTGTTTTATGTGCTTCCAATTAGCGATAATTAATTGTATTCACTCTATTTTAATGCCTGATTTTGCAAAATTTAACTTCATTCAATGTGTAGAGTTTCTCTCACTTCGCGCTGCTAGAAATCAGACAAAAAAAAGTTCCACCTTATATTGTGCTTAGTTTATTTGATAAGAAGGCTTATAATATGAGGCCTGAAATTTGCAAACTGTTCAGGTTATGTCACATAGCTTTCACTCCCACTCCTAGAGACATCCTTCCGGTCCCTTATGGTCGTACAAAAGTAATGTTTGCCTAGAACCTTATTATTTGTAATAACACCCTTAGCGGAATTCTGAATATAAGTACTCAGTAAAAAAAGTGCTCAACAAAATTGTAGTTGCTATGTTAATTCTCATATTCCTTTAAACGTATTCAATCTACTCAGACAGTGGTCTATTTCATTTGAAACATTTTTTCTATTCGAGCATTTAAAATGTGTCGTTTTTAAATCGTACACTTATTTTCAACGAAATCAACCCACTTTAGCTGTGAACCGAACCACATACAAAACCATTTTTATTTTGAAATAACACCAAAAGTACTTTTCCAAAAAACTGGCGGACGGTAGAAAATGAGATTTTAAAAATTTAAAGGTATGAATGGGCGATAAATAAATTTTATATAAATAAATCCAAAAAAGTGGAATATTTTAGGTAATTCTCAAGTTTTGGGTTTTGCTGAAATTTTCACTTTTTCTAATAACAAACTTTCTGCTAGGGCACTAATATGGAAAGCGTATGTTTCTCAATTTATGGGCAATTCATATATCCTGCAAGAGGCCTACTTAGTCTTTACTCGATTGTTGAAATCACGTGAATTTAATTCAAGTTGTTCAGTTGCCGATACGATTTCATTCATTGTAATAGCTAAATGAATAGAGAAGACTACACAGCATTAAAAAACTTACTAGGGGCTGCCTATGCTTTCCAGGGAAATCTAGCCAAGCCCTAGGAAAAATGTATAAAAGTTTTACCCGGCTATGAGGCTTATAATAACATACTAAATTGATTATAATTGACTTACCATAATCTTTAATTAATAAAGTTGATTCGAGAGAAAAGTTCGCCCGATCATTTCTAATTCGGATTTTTTAAGCGCTTAATAACATAGTACTGCAAATGAAACCTTTTCCCTATTTCGACGGGAAAATGGGGCTGTGAGCTATACTTAGTTGGGAAAACCAGTCGCATAATGACGTTAACCCAGTTATCGTTAAGAAGAGCTGATGACGCTCTTTACTACTCGACCCGATTGCTTATCGAAACAAGTAGCGCTTCTCTTCCAAATTTGTATTTCTCTGAAACATCAACACGATTTTTTTTTATAAAAATGTACATACATACACATGTATTTATTCCTAGTCATTTGATACTCGTTTAAATTGCATCAGTTACCAAAGGCAATTTACGTTCATTGTGGGACAAAAGCGCACACAAATTTAATGGTTTATTTAACACCTCACGTTAATGGTCAACAAACTAGCCAATTGTGTGATGGCCATCATATGGCATCATAATAAAAACCAAAGACTGAACTAAAAATAAAATACATAAAATTAAATGAAAACTAAATGCCAGCGGCGGTTTGTGTTTGCGCAAATATTTAACTAACTACCAAAGTGCAGCGGAACTGTAGTGGAGGGACCATCAATGATTGCATTCTATTTTAAATCATTGAAAAGCTTTTATTATTTTTCATTTAATTTTATTTTATGAAAACAATTTTTTCATAAATCCGAAATAGTTTTAGTGGCTCACCAACAAAAAAAATAATAATAAAAAAAAACTATTTTCAGTAACAAAAACGCACTAAAATTTATGCAAGTAAGTACGGACGTTCATACAGGGTGGTCCGTATAGAAAGAAACTGTAAAACATGAATGAGAATTAGCATTTTAAATGAAGAATTTATCTCTGTACTTGGCTGCGCATTGGTTTTAGAATGATTGGAAGGCATGGCGTATACAAAGTAACACAATCAGTTGATTGCGCCAAGGTCATTAATCTTCATAAGAAAGCACACGCCACAGCCAACGAAGTCCAAAAGCGCGATATTCTCAGCTTCTCGCCCCACGTTCGAATATGCAATTATTAGCTTTCCCTAAAATTTAGGAGTCTACAGTAGATATGATTACTGTCCAGGTTTTTTAAAATTTAAACACACCCTGTAAAACAAAATGCGAGTAAATACCCTGCCGAAAATTCGGCTAGTTCAGCATTAACAGAGAGCTAAACTATTTGACCACTGCAAAAACTCTAACTTATTACCCAAGCAATGCTTATTTTTTTTTTGATTTTAATTTATTTTCTTTTATTTTATATTATTTTATTTTATTTGGTTTTATTTTATTTTATTTAATTTTATTTTCTTTTATTTTATTTGATTTTATTTTACTTTCCTTTATTTTATTTTATTTTATTTTATTTTATTTTATTTTATTTTATTCTATTTTATTTTACTTTATTTTATTTTATTTTATCTTATTTTATTTTATTTTATTTTACTTTATTTTATTTTACTTTATTTTATTTTATTTTATTTTATTTTATTTTATTTTATTTTATTTTATTTGATTTGATTTTATTTTACTTTATTTTATTTTATTTTATTTTATTTTATTTTATTTTATTTTATTTTACTTTATTTTGTTTTATCTTATTTTATTTTATTTGATGTTATTTTAATAAATTTTATTTTATTGGTTTTTTGTACCAACAATTTTTGTTGATTTTACGGCCTGTACATTTTCAAGTATTCATAAAACGAGCTCAAGGCCAAGAATAATAATTTTTCCCTTTTTAATTTTTATGAAAATTATTACAGTTTGTTTATTTTTTTATTTTTTAATAATCATTTTTTAATTAATTATTAATAGTCGGTTTTAGTTGAATAGAGTAGGAAAAATAATTAATTAAAAAATGGTTATTAAAAAATAAAAAAAATTTAAATAAAAAATATTATAAATTTTCATAAAAATTAAAAAGTGAAAAATTATTATTCTTGGCCTTGAGCTCGTTTCATGAATACTTATTTTATTTTATTTTATTTTGTTTTATTTCAGTCTATTCTATTTTATTTACTTTTATTTCATTTTATTAAATTTTATTTTGTTTTTTTTTATTTTTTTTTTTTGTTTTTTTGTTTTATTTTTGTTTTATTTTATTCTATTTTGTTATATTTTTGGTTTGCTACGATTAATTACGAGAGAAAGAAGCATGACATAAAATTCAAAAGGTGCTGCGAGAAAATGAGTAATTTGTGAAATAACAAAATAAAAACACGATATAGAAAATAAATTTGTATATGTTTACTTATGACTTTTGCATTAACTTAACAAATTTGTTTTATATTAGGGTTTACTGGTCTGTAAATCATAAGTTATTTAGATAATTTTCCGATACCATTTATTTTTGTAAAGTGGTTATATTTACAATTTTGTTTGAATGTCATATTAGCCGATCGTATTCGTATGAACGTAGCGACTTATGTATGAATAAAATAATGAAACGAAATTTTTTCTTGAAAGTTGCTCTAACCAACATTGTAAAGGCCTATAGTTTTTTCTACTTGCTTATTTGTTTTGTTTCTCTCAATCCAAAAATATTTGTAGGAAAATAGACGAATTATCATCGAAATGACGAATTAAAAACGGCCATTATATAATTTTGTTAAAAATTGGCAAATAAAAGCCTTTAAAAATAAGTTAATTTGTTAAAGCGTTGGAAAAACAAAATCGCCAATTGGGAGCGCGCTCAAACGTCTTTTTTCAATTCGAATATCAAATAAGGAGTTTTAATCTACCAGTGCTCAGTTCACGGAATAAGTTCTTCTACCCCTATTTGCGATTGACTGATCATCGCTATTCGATACTTCCAAGTGTATTCTAGCGACCGGTACAGAACGAGATACGCAATGTCTGCGGTTCACAGTTTTACTGCTGGTTGAGTGTGCGCATATTTCCGGTGTGTTTAAGTTTTGCAGGTGACTATGTAAGCAGGGCGCAGCGAGAGCGACGGCGACTGTTAATATGTGAAAATTCGCAAAACTTTTATGCACTCGTCCGCACACAAACATAAACACGGCATCACGCCCCACTCGAATTTTTGTGTTTGGCCATTCAACTGCTAGGTGCTCCCCTAATATTCAACACGCCCTCTAAACACTACCTCAGCACACAGTCCCCCTTTTACACAGTTTGCGAGCTAAAATGTTGTGGCTGCAATTTTATTGCATTCAGTTTTTGTTATTGTCAACGTTGTTGTTTTGTGGTGTTGGCGCAAAGTGGAAATAAAATAATAATCCATTATCTAATTCAACGTCAACGCTACCCCAGGGAGTGCTCGAACAAATTTGTTGTTTGAAGGTGAAATTTGCTTCCGCTGGGTCCTGAGCTGACCAGCTTTGGGTTATTTGTATGAGCTTTTACATTTATGCATGAGTTTAGTCATACAAATGTGTGTGTGTGTACGTATATGACTGCATACAGCAACCCTGCAAAAAATGCCATGAGTCTAGGATGCCTCCTGAATGAGTCGCAAAGGAGGATGCGACTAATGCCAGTTCTGATCACTATGTATGGGTTGAGCTCTTTACATTTGTTTGAGCATGTCCTATGAATAGACTAATTGTAGCCATTTATAACTTAACAGGTACGAATCCACTTTCTACCAAACGGGTACTTTTAACTCCTATAAGTATGCTACAAAAACTAAAATTGACTTACACAGTATGCTACACAAATAAAAATTACTTATGTATTTTCAATTATAGCCATCTGCATACTAAAGCGATTAATCGCGGATTGCTCTCTTTAGAGATTAGACACACGATTTTTTCCAAGGAGTCTTTATTTTTCTTCTCCACATTAGCTCTTCTTCTTCACATATACATTTAGAATTCACATACATATATTTTACATATCTAATGTTTTTATTCCATTTAATTTTTCACCACCCCATGTGGCACATTACGTTTTGATACTTGCAACATGCTGTGGTACTGGCAGCTGTATCTATGACACACATACAAATTTAATTTTAGCATTTTCGTTTCATCGTCAGCCAAGCCCTTAGCCATGGCGTTGGCCAGTTACACGATTTTGTCTGGTGGCCATGGTAAAAGTTTCGACAAATTTGTGTTGCTATTTTTATTAGTCCACACATTCAAAAACTTTAAAAGTTTTCTGTGCCTAATCTTGGTTTCTAATTACTGACGCCACTGAACTTTTTTAATCTTAAGAACTCGTGTATCTTTTGCCACCTGAGAAGGAATGCCAGTTAAAGAAGGATGACAGCCTGAGCTTTATCTGAAAGTACTTAGTCGGCTAATTCTAGCCTATGCCTGGGGTAACTGACGTCTAAAAACCACATTCCCCCTATCTAAGCTTTGGAGGGCGAATAGTTTAGTAGTTTTGCCAGACGGGGAACTCATTTGTTTGTTTATTTGAGTAGCGACAGAAACACTCCATTCACCATGGAGAGATAAGCTTTAATGAATCATAGTAATTCTGGTGATTGCTTGGTGTTTACAACTACCCAAAGGGGTATCGACTCCTTACAAGAGGTTTCGTCAGCCCTGCGCTAAGTTATAGGAAGCTCACCTGTCAAGAAATAGACTACAACAGAATAAAAATCAGATTTTCCAGCGTCCCACTCTCAACTACTACGTTCATTTGACGAGTACACGCTCAGAAAATCCTCTTTTATCTAACAAGATCGGAAAACCGGAGCGTCACTGTCCACTCGTCATTGTTCATATGTTGGGCTTTTATTCGATTCCCTGTACTCGTGTCTGCGTAAAAGTCCCAAGGCTCATCTTTTAATTTCTTTCGATACACGCCGCCCCAAAAGCTTCGTGGATTGGAACATATTATGCGAATGGACAAGATGGAAAGACGCAAAATGTTTTCCTATCGAATCCAGAATTCGACAGCAGAGAAAGGCAGAGACCTCGACTGAGGATGACTTGGCCTCCCTTGTTGTTCGAATTGACGTCAGTTATCCCCGAAAAGGGGTGAAAATGCCACGCCATACATCTCGATGAGAACTTCTCTATCAAAGGACCGTGAGAGCTATAGTGTATGAACTTTCTCTTTGATAGAGAACACTACCTCGAAGTAGCCTTCTGAGTCCAAAGCAGTCAATGAAGGCGATACTATTAACAGCAGTAACCAGTATTTACAAACTCCTTTAATATACACATTGTTTCTGTGTTCTTGTTGTTTCTTTGATGCTTAGTTTTGGTGCCGCTTGGGCTGTCTTGGCCAGCAGCATCTCAAGGAAATCGCGCAATAGGGAGTTTGCTGATCTAAAGTCTAGTTATTTTTTCCAAAGGTACGATGATGTCCCCCAAATCCTGACTTCGCTTTTATGTTACTTATATGTAAGTTTACTTACTAAATTTTTTTTTAAATATGATATGCACTACAACAACATCAAACAATTGCAATGAGCTGATATTTTCCTGCCATCCACAAGGCCAGAACTCTTTGTCTTTTCAAATATGCAGCACGGTAATACATTTATGCAACCGTTGTATGCAACAAATGACTCACTTTGACAATACAAATCTTTGTGCCTTGCACACAAGAAAAACAAAGCATCAACAACAACAACCAGTAAAACAACAAACAATAAATGTGCCACATTTTCGCAAAGTCCTTTTGTTGAGTTGTATCCCTGTCATGAGCAAATTTGATTGAAATCGCTGATATTGTTGTAACAACAACACCACAGAAAACCAAATAACGGTACCATAAGGGCAACGGGACCACAGCAACACTCTGACTTATTTATTATTGATGAATATGAAATTGCATTGCATTGCAAGCATTCAACTGAAAACAATCCGTTGCAAAATGCAGTGCCGGGGGTAGTGGTGTATCCATGAAAGTGGAGGAGCGTTTTGCGGGTGGTAATGCAATGAGCCATGGCGCTTTGGGCCAACCACAGGTAACCATGCATAGAACTTTTTAATACAAATACACACGTACAAACAGAGATAGACATACATACGCACGTTTGCATATAAGCAGACAAGAAAGTTTGTGACTTACTTACCTACTAGGGATGCCACACTTTAGGAATTTCAACAATTCCGATAGTTTCGGTATCTGAGTTCGAAATACCGGAATCCCGAGATTATTTATGCTTGGCTGAAAAAAGTGAAGAAATTCTTTGAGAAACTATTAAACTTTAGTATTGCAAGAACGGATAAAATAATAAAAAACTTTGTGTGAACATTTGAACTTTTTAAGCAAAATTTCGAATTTCTTAAGAATTTTTTATGCAACTTTTGAATTACTAGAGTTTGCCCAGTCAACCACAAAATCTAAATTTTTTTTATTTACTCGAATTACCTTTGCTGGTAATTTATTTTATTTTGCTTTATTTTATTCGACTGTGTTTTATTTTATTTTATTTTACTTTGTTATATTTTGTTTTATTTTATTTTATTTTATTTTATTTTATTTTTTTTATATATATTTTTGTTTTACTTTATTGTTTTTTATTTTATTTTATTTCATTTTGTTTTATTTTATTTTAGTTTTTTTATTTTATTTTATTATTTCTTTTTTTTACGTTACTTTTTTTATTTTTTTTTTATTTTTTTTTTTTAATTTTATTCTATTTTATTTTATTTTATTTTATTTTATTTTATTTTATTTTATTTTATTTTATTTTATTTTATTTTATTTTATTCTATTTTATTTTATTTTATTTTATTTTATTTTATTTTATTTTATTTTATTTTATTTTACTTTTCTTCTGTTTTATTTTATTTTATTTTATTTTATTTTATTGCTTTTTTATACCAACAATTTTTGTTGATTTAATCCCTGCACATTTTCAAGTATTCATGAAACGAGCTCAAGGCCAAGAATAATAATATTTCACTTTTTGAATTTTTATGAAAATTATTATTATTAATTAAAAGTTTTTTGATTGAATAGAGTAGGAAAAATGTTTAGAGACAACCGCCATAGCTTTTCTTATAGATCCATTCCGGAAGCTGCTAAGCTTCTTCATCAGAGAAATTTTGGCACGGATTGCTAACAATACGCTGGTTTTGATGTCATCTAAACTCCTAGTTCTATTCTTCCGTACTATATGCATAAACCACTTCCGCCATTTGACATTTAGTAGTGTGATCATGATGGATTTTTTGACAGATCTGTTTTATCAGCAGAACTGCCTTACCGCATGCTCTCGGTTTAGTTATTGCTTTTTTATACCAATAATTTTTGTTGATTTACCTGTACATGTTTCATGAATACTTATTTTATTTTCTTTTTATTTATTTTATTTTATTTTATTTTATTTTATTTTATTTTATTTTATTTTATTTTATTATATTTTATTTTTATTTATTTTATTTTATTTTATTTTATTTTATTTTATTATATTTTACTTTATTTTGTTTTATTTTATTTCATTTTATTATATTTTATTCTTAATTATTTTTTTAAATTTTTTTTTATTTTATTTTATTATATTTTATTTTATTTTTATTTTTTATTATATTTTATTTTTATTTATTTTATTTTATTTTATTTTATTTTATTTTATTTTTATTTATTCTCGTTTAGTGTATTGTGTTGTATTTTATTGCACATAAATCTAAACACAAAGATTAAGAAAACATAATTAGCTTCTTTTGTCTTGACTACTCTGAGCTCTGAGTAAAGGATTTAAGCGACATAAGCTATAATCATTTCTTTCCTATATTTCATTTGCGCTGCACTCTATTGTAATTCGCAACCAGCTTATGAAAGTTTTGAAGATATAGTTTATCTTTTGTAGTCCCAAAGCGGGGTTTTTCACAGCGAAAATGAGGAAGCCAATCCCGCGCAATGCCTCAGAGCCAATAGTTCTCGCCCCCAATAATTGCATACAAGGTGTAAAGGTGCCCCGCACCCCCCGTTCTACATAAACAAATAATTTAAATAAATAAAATAATTAAATAATTATTACTGAAAGTGTCCCTATCAAACATGTGCTCCGCCCTCCCCCTTTTCCTCTATAATATAATATAAATAATATAATAATCTATACAATAACTTAAAAAACCTCTCGCCATCCATAAAGAAAAACAGTACTTTGAGAAAACAGTACTTTGGTGAAGTTGAAAATCCGCTTAAACCCAGTTTTTTTACAGAATATGCTAGATTAAAAAATAAATATTGAATGAATAAATAAACAAAGACAAAAAATTGTAAAAATCTTACCATCATTTATTGTTGCACATCAACAAACATTTCTTTCCGCAAATGAATCGCATGAATTGTAGTTTTTACTAACAACTCCAATGCTGCAAAAATCCCTTGATTTCATTCTCATAATCGCGTTACTTTCAGCATCTAAAAAAGCACGGATTTCCGGGATCCCGGGATCAGCAACCGTATTAAATACATACATACATATGTATGAGTGCAAATAATTTAGTGTTTGCCTGTGTATTTGGTTGTGGAATTTATATCCCATATTTAACTAGGTACGCATGTGTGATTTCAGCTTTTCCAAGGGACAAACTCATTTACTATATTGGCAGCGCATAAATCATGTGTGCATACTTCGCAATTTCTCAACGGTGCAAAAACCTCGAGTCCCTTAAGACGTGCGACAGCTTACTTGCTGTATTGCAGTGCAATGGTTGCAGCTAAGCAAACTTCCAACCAGCAGCAATAGCTGCAGCAGGACCACTAAAAGTTGCTGCAAGTACGTTTTCTGTCAAGGATTGTTGTTATGCCATCGAGTATTGTAAGTAAACTTCATACGTACACATTGGAGGTTAGTTCCGGAAGAAGACACAGAAGCGCAAACACACACTTTGTACTTACATAACCTGTAGGAAATTGGAAACCAAAAATAAAAAAAGGTATTTTCACTTGGTTTATGTGGCATTCGGTTGGTAGTTACAAAAGCCAAGCTCAGCTCTTTCCTTTTCTAATATATCTCTTCTTTATCAATTGGAATATAGAATTATTGCAGAAATTGCTCATTATTGCAGGTGGAATCCATCCATGTACACTGTGGAAAAGCCTGCAGCATACCAACAACAAAGATCGATCGGCACCCACCATAGTTTGATCGATTTCAAAGCCACCTTGAAAATTACGAAAAGTAGATATCTATATACCGTTGCATCTGAAATAAATTTTTCTTTTAAACTAAAAAAAAGCAAGTAATCTTAAGCAACACTTAAATCTTATATAAAGCAATTATTTGCTTATAAAGAGTCGGTGAACCTGTGCCTTGACTCTCACATCACTAACAATGTCAGCCGAACAACTCAATGTGAAATCACTTTTGCCTTGAACTAAGTAGGCAACTGAAAAGAAAAGTCTTATCTCGGCGGGTCGTTAATCATATTGCTCTAATATAGGGCTCAAAATTATGTATAACGTTGAAAGAAGATGAGGTGGTTCTTATAGTATTCTTGAGAAATGTTTTGAGAACTATTTATGGTCCTTCTAGTGATGCGAATGACTTGAATTGAAGGAAACGATGAGCTGTGAGAGCTTTACACAACGGTCAAAATCTCCTCGCAGCTGATTAAATAATGACGAAGAGCTATAGCTATATCGGGATTACATAGGAACTCTTTACCACCTTGTCATCCTTTCAACGCCCTTAATCGGAACTGTCCTTGAATAAGGCTTACCTTAACCAAGAAATCTAGAAATTGTAATAGGTATCTGAGCAAAGTGGTTTAGTGTTATTTATCTCGCTGGCCTTCCTGCCTTAACAAATGAGGGTATAAGTTTCGGTGTGTTTCGGCCATTGGTCCCAGTGAACATTTTTTTTTTCAATTGTAAGTTAGGAAGTTGGCGGCCGCCGTGGTGTGAAGGTAGTGTTGCCGGCCTACCACACCGAAGGTCCATGGTTCGAGCCCTGGTACAGGTAACATCAAAAGTGATTTGAAAAACGTTTTTCAAAACGGGGTCGCCCCTCGGCAGTGGTTTGGCAAACTCTCCGAGTGTATTTCTGCCATGACAGGCTTCTCAGCAAAAATTCGTCTCCTTTGTAGATGCCGTTCGGAGCCGGCAAAAAACTGTAGGTCCCACCAATTTGTAGGGAAAATTCAAAATCGGCACACCACAAATTGGAAGAGAAGCTTGGCGCAAAAATCTCTTAGGAGGTTTATGATGATATACCTGTTGTATATCGCGCCATAGAGAGAGAGAAGTTAGGAAGTCTGGGAATAGAGATAAGAGATATTCTTAAGCAAATTCAAATAAAAATTGAAAATACCGACGCAAAAAGAGATCACTCGAAAAAGGTAATTCTCTGAAGATTTTTTCATGTACTTCTCTTAAAAAAATTTTTTTTTTTCGTATTTTCATCACAGCTTCTAAGCGAAGTCTTTGATATATATGCACCAGTTAAATTAAAAACAAACAGTCCATAGAACTGTTTGATCTAATCGGATTCCGGAAAGATAAGAAAAATTTAATAGACTAAGAAGAAAATTAAAAAATTATTTTAAAGTTTCAATCCGCAAATTAAATTTAGTAGTAACATTATACCAAACCTTTGAAAATTTCATTCTACTTATAGTTTATTGGGTTTTATCAAGAAGGAACAGATATGTACATAAGTTTCCCTTTCTGATTTCAACTGCACTAAACCCTGCTCACATTTACCTTCAACTGCTGTTACTACTTTATTCGGCTGAAATATCTCAACGTTGGATATTGTGAAATGAAATTTAGCAAATTCAATTTTTTTACGCTCAGAAAGAAATTTATACTAGTCTTTGTTTTACAAATTTTGGCATCGATGCGTCATAATATGGGTGAGTGTAGGTAAGGACATGTTTGATGGTATGCAAAATATCTGACAAGGATTGGTTTTTGAAAACTCGTTTCAACAGAGTGCACAAAAACCGATTAGTACATGCGACTAATGATAGTTCTGAACCCTTTAAATGGATTTCACTACTCACATTTGTTTCATCTTGTCATATTGAGAGAACAATTTTACTCATTTACATCCAAACGTTTATGGTACGATATGTCTTTTCTGACCCTAAGAGTATGCTACACAAATTAACATATAGACTTATATTGAATTAAAGTAATTATATAATTAGTCAATAAAAGGGCTGATAAAAATTAGGTCGCGCAACCCAAAAAGTTGCATAAAAAATTGGATAATGTTGTTTGAAGACCCTGCAAAAAATGCGATTAGTTTAGGATGCGTCCAGGATTTGTCGCAAAGGAGGATGCTACTAATATCAGTTCTGATCACTTTTTATGGGCTGGATAGTTCATATTTGTCTGAGCATGTCCTATGAAGAGAAAAACTGTGTTAATTTATAGCCGAACTGGTAGGTAAGGACTAATCCAGTTTTTAACCTAGCGGTTACTTTAAACTCCTATGAGTATGTCACAAAAGTTTAAATTGACTTACATCTCCGTGAGTATCCTACAAAATAAAAATTGTATTTGTTTTCCCATACAAATTCCATAAATATGCAAAATCTGTGATTGATTTGAATCAGAATTTTACCAAGGTTCGTGGAACTGTAGACTTAAGTGATTAAAAGTGGGTCACTCTCTTCTCAGAGTCTAATGTTTTCAGTGGACTGGTGTCAATTTACTGGTTTCCTGAAATGTTGAGGCTGCAGGATATACTGCAGCCGAGTTCTTCTGGTTCGATATACAATGCGCACTTCCACTCAATCCAGCAGGATATATTTATTGAGAAGTTTTTTATTTTGCAATTTAACACTAGTTTTTGGTTTGACTCTTTGCTATGCGTATGGTTTCTTCACAGAGCTCTAACATGTAGGGAATGTATAAGACAGCAGTTGGGTGTTCGAAACTAAACAATTGTGCTCGAGATAAAGCTGATATCGAGATTCGATTAGTCCTTCGAAGGGTCTTATTTCTTTGTTTTTAAAAATCTTATATCGCTAGATTATCCTTTAAATAGTTGAAGAAAATCCACTAGATGTCGCGCGTATCGGAATAAAAAAATTAAGAAATTATGTAGATGCTGTTTCGATGGATTAGAAAACTGAAATAAAGTTCCGAACTGGATGACAATGCAATATGTCGGGTGAAAATTCCGTTAAATTGTTGGGGGTATTGGAAAAATGCTTAACAGGGTGTCCGATTTGAGTGACTATCAGAACAGATATATAATCAAACTCAACATGCTGATTTCTATACATTGCAGATATGTAAGAAAAATTTATAGGAGGTGTCATTATTGTGTTAAGGGAATCCTAGGCAACAGTTTTTAGAATTTTTGTCTGTATGTCTTTATGTTTGTTCACACATCACTAAAAATCTGCTAGATAGAATAGCATGCAACTTTCAAAGTCTCATTACGTGCTGTCTAGCTTAAAACGTGGGGTATGCCACATTCGATAACTCCACCGGTTTGAGAGTTATCGATCAATATGTGACCCAAAATGTGTTAGTACAATATGGGTACCAAACGATAGGTGTTAATGAGTGCTGCAATAAGCTATGTATATATATTTCGAAGATATAATGAGTAAAATCGAATTCAGCCTATTATAAGTTCTGACTGTTAACACCAAACTCTTTAACATCATTTCCTTTAACCATTTTCCCTGTAAAGTTTATTTCAAATATTAAATATGCCACCATGACTACATAAATAATTCTGGCAGTTCGATTTTACGCCTGCAGTGCAATGACAAGACTGGACTTTTTGGTTTCGTTTTTGCAACATTAAATAGATTAAAAATGTTTTATGGCCGCAAGATATGCTAGGAATCCGAAGCCAACACTTTGCGCGACTTGTAACAACCAACCCCTTTCTTCGGTTGCCAACGAACGACACGCAAAACTCACCAAGTTTACCTACAAAATGTATTGAGGTCAAATTGATAAAACTTTGTTTAAGGTTGAAAAGACAAAAAACAACAAATGGAATCACTGAATTTTGTGCAAGTAAATAGAGCTGCTGTTGTCAGTTGCAACTTATAGCTTATACTTACAGCTAGTAGCATGCAACTTGCAGCTTTTAAATTGCAACAAGAAAAGTAGCACTAAGGTCGCACTTTTCTAAAATAGACTGGCAATGGAAGCGAAAGAAAAGGAACTAGCCGAAGCGTAAAGTAGGAGCTTAAGCCTTAAAGTGTTTTGGCGAATTCATGTCCATTTGTGGTGGCTATAGCTGGTACGTTCGTTGTCATCGAAGTTGCAGTCTTCTTGTCGTTGGTCTATTGTGCTTTTATGAATGCTGCTTAGCGCACCTTTTAGCGTGATTTAAGGAGGCAACGGCTGATGGCTTTGTTCGCAATTATGAGCCATTTTCGTTGACATTTGAGTTTATGATTACGAGGACAAGTTGATTGTTTGATTTGGGCTTTTGACGACGCTGTCTTCGTATTGCTTTAAAAGTTCTTGTACAAAGCTGCGTAAGAACTATTTGTCAATTTCTAGGATTTACAAAAATAAGCAGTGCCTAAAAGTATGCAGACTCTCAGACCTCGGCCTACAAGGAGGACCATTTTCGACCGGTTAAAAAGTGAACCTCTTCAAACAAGCTTACCCAATTTTTTATCAGGCTTTTTGGTTCGCACCACTTATCTTTTATCCGAGTGGGAGGCAATAACCTGGAATCTTAAGTGTCCAAGAAATATAAAGGCTCAACGAAACCTTACTCAATAATAAATCAATATGCATTGCACAAAGGCCTATGGACTTTTAAAGAGGTTTTTTCCTAAAACCTTAAAGGCAAATTCATCTGATGTTGCCACACTTTCATATCGCACATCAGGACCGAGTAATATTTTTGTTAATAAGCAACGGACTATGAGACTAAATTGACTACGTATGTGCGTACTTCCTAATAAGATAGAATAAGGTAAAAGGCGAAATGTCCATGGCTCAACAAACGGGCTGCACTATCTTTTGCAAGTGGTTCTCGGTGCTACTTTGTTCCTGTTAAAATTTCCAGCTTTCAGTATCGACCTGGTTGTAAGGGTCAAATACGCTGTGTCATTATTTTCTGCGTTCTCTGAGGTTGTGTGATAAGACTAGGAAGGAGCTCTCAACTGCGCTTGAAAAAATCTTCAAAAATTTGTTAGCCGCTTGCATGACGGTTTATTGGCAAAAATTATTTTGAATGTTATTTAGGTGATCCCCAAATGGGTATATATCATTTAATAATAAAATACTTCCAAATAAGTGGCAGCCTTGTAAAAACATCCTTTAATTCAGTCAAGTAGAGCAGCTAAAAACTTAATACGTTATATTTATAAAACTGAGGCGTTCCACATTATTTACAAATTATATTTTTTTTTGAAGTACTAACCTCTAAGCCAATATTTTAATTACTTGTTTAATTTCTCAATTATTTAATTAAATCTTTCGAAAGCATCAAATCGCAGCACTTAGATAAAAGAGCGAAGAGTTTAGTTTATTATCTGCACCCAAAATAGTATCCAGATCGCTGGAGCCGCTTCGGAGATTGGATTGGATATTGAAAGATAAAGATATACAGGGTGGCTGATGAAAGCCGCTACCAAAAAAAAATTAAATAACTTTTTTTCTATTTAATGAATCTGGTTAATTTTTATTTTATTTTGCAGATTGACTTTTACATTTAACAAAAATGGATAACTGGGACACTGAAACAAGAGTTTGGATTGTCCGCCGCTATCACGCACTGGAGTTCGTAGTTTCGGTTCAAAGAGAGTATAGGGATGGACCATAATAAGACTTGTAAACAATTTTGCCGAGCATGGGACAGTCAACAGAAGACCTTACCATCGAAACCCTTCAGTTCGAACGGAGGAAACAATCGCTGCAGTAGCTGCTGCCATACAAAACAATCCACGTGTTTCGACAAGAAGTTTATCTGCTCAAATGGGTGTAAGCAGACAGTCATTACAGTCAATTATGCACAAAGATTTGGACTTATTCCCATATAAAATTCAAATGGCCAACAAACTGAACGCTGCAGACTTGCCGATTCGCTTGGAATTTTGCCAGAAGATGCTTCAAATGGTGGAAGAGGATGGAAACATGTTGAACTGTCTTTTCATGTCTGACGAGGCCCATTTCGATTTAAACGGCAACATAAACAAACAAAATTGTCGAATATGGAGTGCTTCCAACCCACAGATACTCCATGAGACGGAATTGCATCCACTTCCTGTCACAGTGTGGTGTGCAGTTTCATCATGCTGCATTGTCGGGCCCTACTTCTTCGAAGAAAACGGTCACACCGTTACGGTTACTGGAGACCGTTACTTGAGCATGTTGAGAGAGTTTTTCTATCCAGAATTACGCCGAATGAGAATTTCTTTCAACTCTGTGTGGTTTCAGCAAGATGGTGCAGCTCCTCATATAGCCCAACCTGTTATGACAGAATTGCGACGAAAATTTCCCAATAAGCTGATATTCAGAAACTCCACATTCCGTTGGCCACCCAGGTCGCCTGACCTTACTGCACCTGACTTTTTCTTGTGGGGTTATTGCAAACAGGAAGTCTTCAAAGCAAAACCAACAAATTTGAATGAACTAAGGCAATCCATTCGAGAAACAATTGCGGCTATTCCTGTCTCAACTCTCCAAACAGTAATGAACAACTTTTTGGTAAGATGCCGCACATGCATCGACGAGCAGGGGGGGCATTTAAATTCCATTATTTTTAAAACTAATTAAGCTATATTTAATAAAATTTAATGAGCTTTAACATGAAAAAAAGAAAAATGAATTCCACACACTGAAAAAAAAATTATTTGAGTTTCTTAATGTAGCAAAATTCATCAGCCACCCTGTATTACTATGGCGTGGTGGCAATCCTACTGTAAAAGTATTTTTATTTGAAAACATAAATTGAAACATACGAGTATATTAACTTATTTCATTTAATCTTTTAAACAATTTTCTAATAATTCGCAAAATTTTACACCCCCACCGGCAACACTCAAGTAAAAGCGCTTAGAGTCTAGTACGTTGGCCACTTTTTATTCATGATTTTGTAGCTAGTTAAAATTTGTTCTATTGGCCAAAAACAAGTTTGTAGCAAACAAAAAAAAAAAAAGAAAACAGAAAACAGAAAAAATTATAAGCGTTCACAATTTTGGTTGCTATCTTGCAAGCGACAAATTTACATTTCAATTCAAAGAAAATTTCATATTAAAAAAAAATAGGTAGTTATTTTAATCTTACGTAAGTCGCTAAGTGCTGAAAAAAAATTGGCTGTTATCTATATGCTCTATTTTATTAACTTCAGTTATAGCTTAAAGTTATACGATAAGCAATACTAAGTAGATTAATTAGAAGGTAATTGAGCGGTTTTTCAGTGTCGCCATTTTTCAATTTTGTTCATAGCGCACTTACGCTTCCAGTGAATGATGCAGCATATCCTGGTGCTGGTATCGCTGGCCACCAGGATTGGATAGCTTCACTGCCTGCACTGCATGCATCTAGGCTTAATTTCAACGCGAGTTGGCTAATCTGCGCTCCTTGATTACGCATTTTAAGATGTCCGCTTGCAAAAACAAAATGCGAAAAATTGTAAACAAAACCAAATAAAGCCACTCCACTCGCCGTACAATAGTGTGCAAATCATTTGACGTTGATGCAAAGTTGCTCAATCAAATTCAAATTGTCAGTCAGATAATGTCCATCACCAGCATCATAGTCACGGCTAGTAATTAACACAACAGTTCCATCATTTTCTATTTCTACAACGCTCTCTGAAGTTTTAGGTAACTCCAACACTCGTATTCGTGTCTCGATTTAATAGTAGGGCCAAAAGGCAGTTCTTACAGCGCGAATCTATCCTTACAAATCACTGCTGTTTGACAATCACGTGGGCATCTTTATTGAATGTAGCCACGAATGAAGTGGTCATTCAACCGACAACGAGATTGGGACAATACAAAATAGCAAAAGCACTTGTGCTGGAATGCAACAAAGCTCAATGGAGTTGGTTTGACTTATAAGTGCTGATATATATACCCCGCAGTCAAGCCAACTAGATGGAGACTATTCTACGATTAGTATGAATCCCGAGCAAAATACTGAATTTTTGAAGTCAACTTCTTAACCGGCGATGCAAAGCTTTGTTCCAGAGAGAAATTTAAAGGACGATATTTTTTAGGACGCAAAGGAAATAAAAAATTGTAGCAGAGGATTTTAGTAGAATTTAGGTAATAAAGAATTTAGGATACAGAAAATTTAAGCTACTAGGCAGTGTTCGGATGATTTTATGATGTTTTGGAAATTATTTCGTGACTTTTTCGGGATTAATTGGAGTACCATTACAGGATCATTTCAGGATTGTTCACAATTGTTTTCGGGACTTTTTCGGGATTGTTGTCGAATCAGTTCAGGATAATTTCGGGACTATTTTCGTGGCTTTGTGGACCATGTCGGGATTTTTTGAGGGTCAATTCGGGATTTGTTTCGGGATCATTTTCGAAATCGTTTTCGGTACTGTTTCGGGAAAGTTTCAGTACTTTTTCAGGATCATTTCTGAATTGTTTTCGCAACTATTTTAGGACTTTTTGAGGATCATATCAAACAATCCTGAAATAATTCTGAAGTAGTAAGAAGTTAACATCTATCACGAGTACTGTACTAGAATCGGGTTTATTTCATGAAAGAAAGTAGTGTTTTTAACATGGAGACACCATTCTATCGCGGCGAAAATAGGAGATGTCACTGAATTGGTCTTTGATACTAGACATTTATTTAGAAAGTAAATTGTACAGCCGCGACTTAACACATTTTCTTGTTTTCAGATTAGTTTGATACAGTGTTGGGCAAATTATAATTGCTAAAACAATTAATAATTAACAATTAATTAATTGTTAATCGCAACTTCTACAATTAACAAAATTGTTAATTGCAAAAATGTAATTGTAAAAAATGGTTAATTATTTCATAATATAATTAAAAAGTTTATACAATTTTTTTCAATTGTAATTTATTTAATTTTAAATAATTTAATTCAAAAAGCAATTAAAATTTTAATTGCAATTAATTGTAAATCAGTTTATTTAATTGCAATTGATTTAATTGCAATTAGTTTCTTAATCAATTAATTAATCAATTAAAAATTTGATACCAGCATAAAAATTCTACTTACGAACCAGTCATTTGCTCACCTCTGTCTGCAAGCTTCATACAGTCCTCTGTAGTTAACTGTTGGTATGCTTGTTTGCTGGCCGCCTTTACGCCATATAATTCACGTTAGCATCGCCAAAAGCCATCCCGCTCCATTACTTGCGAAATGAGATATACCTTTCCGGTAGCGCTTTTGGATCACAATTTGCGTAAATTGGCATTAAGAGTACGCATAGACATTTGGAGTTGGGCTGACATGCAATTACTTACATATGTAGGTATTATTTTGGTACCTTCATTTGATGCGAAAGAGGGAAGGTTTGATGCATGTTGTTTCTTTACTTCTTCGATGGCTTAAACATACTTTTCTATAACTATAATTTGTTCGAAAGGTGCTCTCTCATTTTCATTTAAATAAAAAATATATTGGAAACGAAGTTGACTTATATCAAAATAGTTTCCACGAATTTTAATTTATCCCTCAACACACTGGAGGTGTACATTCCATTTGGCATTAAATCCTAATCTATAAGAAGAAGGTTTGGCAAAATGATGCAAACTAGAAGTTCCTACATTTTGTTGGTTGTTTGTCAAGCCTCTAGCGAAGTAGTAGTAATCTACCGAACGAGGGGACTCAGCCTTAGATATCCTTCGATAGTCGGCGTTGGCATCAGAAGAACAACCACATTCTCATGATTCTGAGCCGTAAATTAGAAAACGGGTGATGAGAGACTTATAGGGCATAATCATTGTACGTCAAGTCCATTGTGCTTTAAGTCAAAAGTAGCACTTGGTGGTAAGAGTGAATATTTCAGGTTCCTAAATGGACGGAGTCTCCTACAGTTTTAAATTTGAAACAGTGACGTAGCTGACAAGGCGCAAGTGCGCCGAATCATTTTCTTGATAGTAGCATATATTTCGTCTTATCCTAGTTCACCAAAAGACCCGCTTTCTTCGCTTCTTAATCCAGGCCATAGACGGAAGAACTTCTTACTCAGTACCGTTACGATTAAGCTCTTCTGCTCAATTTTTTTTTTCAGGGTGTTACTTTTGCTGAAACCTCCTTCGGTTTCGAGTTGCTTGTTAAGTTTCATCTCAATTCTAACAAAGGCTTTTGCATTGCTAACGTCCATTGTATATGCTTTGCAGGTAAGTTCAATTCAGCCATGGCAGCTACATACAACTGCGTTTTGATCTGTTGGAAGCTGATTTCAAAACGCCAAAGAGATGGTGGCCGTCGAGCTGTTATCATGGGCCTTCTCAAGAATTTGGCGTATCATGAAAATCTGGTTGGTGGGATATTTAACAGGTCTGTAGCCACACTAGTAAGCTTCAATCAGGTTATCTGGGAGGGGCTTCTTACTAACATCCTTGAATATTTTTTTACTTCGCACGACACTTCATTGAACTGATGAACATTTTGTTGGTATACAATATAAACAAAACCTAGGAGCACAGTTATGGTTCCCCAGGTATGCCGATCGTAAGTGACGACTCAAAGCAATAAATGGTAATGACGTGCAAATTGATGGTTGATCTGCGGATATAAGGCGTCTCACCCCTCATTACCAACCTTATATTTCCTTACGGAATTAGAGGACCCATAAATTATATTTTCTTTTGGTTTGGGGCCAAAAGAAGACTGTCGGTGATGACTGATGACGCGGTAATAGCGGTATGTCCGTGGACAATAAGACATTCCAAAAAAATTGAAGCCGTCGCTAATCCGTTCATATCAAAAATGTTTAAAATGTCTAACCAGTCTTGCTGTCCATTTCCCAACGATATTCAGTTTCCTGTCGATGTGCAGCTTTTCCGAGCCAAAGTCTAAACGTTTATGGTCGATTTCTTGGCTAATGACTTGTAAGAACTCTTCATCCATACGTTTTTTGATTAGTTTTTCTGCTGCTTTTGTAGGCAACACAAACCGAACCAACCTATTTTGCATATCATAACCTGGTTGAGCTGCCTCTGAGCTACTTCTGTGTTCCGGTCTGTAATAGTTACGGTAATGTCGCATGAAGTTATCGTTGGGCATTTTAAGGTTCAATATTTCATACCAGCTACTTTCCATATACCAAGACCAAAATATAATTTCCACTAGTGCATTTTATGCTTCCCCAGGTCTTTGAGGCATTGTTTACTAAGTTTTCTTTTAAATAGCATGTGATAGTGCGCAGTGTGTATCATGGTATTTGACCAAGATACTCTAAGGAAGTCCTTAAGTTCTAAGTGAAGAAGACAGCTCAAATATATTTTTAAGTACCTTGATGTGCTGCCTCTACGATAGTAAGGAGGTCCTCGTTTGCGCGTAAGGTGCATTTCTCAGTTCTGAAGCCTTGCTACCTTGCTGATAGTCCTTCTTCTTCTTCTTCTATGGTTTATATTTAGAAGCCTTTCAAACAGCTTTCCTGTTATCTCGAACATGCATAGTGGCCGGTATGTAGGCACTGACTTATCATTTGCCCTTAGCGTTTAAGTCTTAGCTTCTCCGTCTGACATATTTATGTTCAGCAGGACGTCTGACTTGATGACTTTTCCTGGAATGCGATTTTGCTCGGGTTCTTATTGTGCCTCAAGCTGCGTTTGCAAGTTGCAATTCTGCTGTTGTAAATCTTGCAGCCAGTTTTCATACTGAGATCATTTTCGCTATATTTTACTTCTCTAACATTTTTTTCAGTAGGTAACATGATATAATCCCAAATGGCATAATCCTATTTTTGTTTACTTGGGACTATGTCACTGCAGGGATCGTGCCATAACCTTATGTGAAAAAGAGACTTAACCACAAGCCAATAGACATAATAACAACACTTATCTGCCCACAGCTTTTCTGGTAATATTCCCCTTCTGCGTAGGCTACCTTCGCCTTAGCCGATCCAACACCGGCTTCGCTATCCACAGTTTTTCTGCCAGAATCCCTTTTTGGGTGGTGACACTCCCTTTGCAGTGTCAAATGACAAGTAAAAAATGTTGATTATAAGACTCTACCTGCCATTACCCCAATGGCAATATCCAAGTTAAAAATTGGGATTATGACACTCTACCTGCTGTGTGCAATGACATAATCTCAAGTGGCATAACCCACAGCTGGTACAGTATCGTAATCGCTATTTTTTACTTCGGATTATATCATGGCATTCAGGACCATTCCCATAGTCAAATTCCAGAAGCCTTTAAGCACTATTTTATTTTTTTAGAAGTCCGGTTTTGTATTACTTTGTTGTTCTTTTGAATAGTTTTTCGAGTCATGTGATAAAAAAATATAATAGTTTGAAGAAAAATTTTTTTTTTCTCAAGACCACCAAATGATAGAAAAAAGCGTCAATTGCCCAGCAGCACTTCGACTCTCTTTTTAAGTCTTGACTAATAATACCACTTTGCTTGAGTCGCAACATATTCACACCTTTTCTTCTCCGCCACGTAAGTATACCGCACTTGGACACAGAAATGTAAATTCTTACGTGCCTCAATACATTATTCCTTCATCCATCACTTTACTGCTTAATAGCTTTGGCAGCTACATATATGAGCTGACAACTACAGCAGCGCCACGAACAACAAATGACAGCAACGCCAGTGTCAATTGGAGGCAATGAACAGCATTGGAAACACGAAAACTGAGCGCCAACGCACAGAAAAGGGTCAATTCCGACACAAAAGGGTAACGAGCGAGCTCAACATGACTCAACATAAAGGTTTCATTTTACAGTTTTATTCAATAAAATTTCATCTCATTTGATTACAACAAAGATGAGCGGATGAAAGCGTAGCGAAAATGGTAAGATGACGAAAAATTTACAAAAAAAAAAGGGACAAATCCTGTCGTCAAGTAAGCTGGAAAGATGAGTGTAATAACGAATATGAACTTGAGGTGTAGAAGCGTAAAACTGTGTAACAGAAAAGTCTTTAATACATATGTATGCACTTCCAGCACACGGCGAAAAATTTGAGCCTACCCAATAAGCAAAATACGTCCACTTTAAGCTTATAATAAACTTACTTTAGCAAGCCTTTCGTTTGGAAAACGTTTACTATCTTATATATAAATAGACAAGATGAATGCAATGTAGAACCGTTTTCTGCTAAACTGTAATTCTAAGGTATACAAATTATACATGTATAGATAGGAAATTTTTAAGTGTACTTTTATTCGTAAATAAAAAAAACTTAGAAAATCATTTTAATATAAAAAATTTTACATAAAAGTCACACCACTACACATTCACTTATTCACACTATAGTCACGCTGTGTGTGTGTACTTGCTTTTTGTGTACTATGCTGAATCGTGAGCAAGGCGGAGTAGTTGCTTTGTAGGAATAAATTAAGAGCCGTAGTAGTGTGAGTCGACTTGATATGCATGTTTTTGTGTTATTCGTGTGGTCGGCTCTCACTGTGAGTGCGAAGAGTTGGTAGTGGACCAATGAAAAATAAGTATTCGCACTATAGATACTCTGTTGTGTCATGCATTTTTGCTTTAGTTGTTGTTATTGTATTGATTACTGGCTACGATGCCCAGTGTCAGCTGCTCTCCTGAGAGAGGAAAGGAAAAGAATTGAAAGCAAGGAAAATTAAAGGAAAGAAAGGAAAGAAAAGGAAAAGGAAAGGAAAGGAAAGGAAGGAAAGGGAAGGGAATGGAAAGGATAGGAAAGGAAGGAAAATTAAAGGAAAGAAAGGAATGGTAAGGAAATGAAAGGAATTGAAGGGAAAGGGAATTAAAGGAAAGGTAAGAAAACTAAGGGGAAAGAAAGAAAATAAAAGGAAAGGAAGGGAAAGGAAAAGAAGTTTGAGGAAAGTAAAAAATAAAATAAGAGAGTAAAAAAAGAAATCAAGGAAAATAAAAATATGTTAGAGGAAAGGAACGACATAGAAAGGAAGAAAAAAAGGTGGATAAAACAAACCTACAGCAAAAAAATAAAATAAAATAAATCATAATATCAATTAACAAATAAAATAAAGTTTATTGGTTGAATTTCAACCACTGGGCGAACTCTAGTAACCATAGTTAAGTATTTGGAAAAAAATGTCGAATCAACGAAAGTGATCCCTATTTAAACAATTGGAAATGAGGTTTGGAAAGCAATTTTTAATTAACGTTTTATTCAACTCACAGTAAGGGTTTGTTGAAAACTGATTGATAATACTCCAATTTAGGCAACGACGGGGAAAACGGGCCAGTAGCCTAATGAATATGTACTAGAATTTTGCTCCGAAGGTTGCTGGTTCACTTCCAGACACTTTCGTCAACTTTTTTTTATTAAATCAATTATTATAATTATTTTAAAATATGTTTTATAGTTATTTCAGTTCCATTTATAACTTTTTTTACAATTCAAGTAAAATGAAAAATTGTTTTTTAAATATTCGGCTCGAGCTTTTTTACCAATTTGTGGCGTGCTGCTTCTAACTTTTTATATGGCCGAAGCCCTACTGCTTCTTGCCGACTCTGAACGGCAACTGCAAAGCAAAGCAGATAAATTTTGGCTAAGAAGCTTTCTGTGGCAGAAATACCCTCGGACCCCGGTTTGAAAACCACCTTTGATTTGACCTGTCCCAGGATTCGAACCTGGGACCTCTCGGTGTGGTAGGCCGGCAACACTACCGCTACACCACGTCGGCCATATAAATCAAGTAGGTAAATTATTTAGCATTATTTTTGAAAGCTGCCAAACTGTTCACCTCGCAGAAAGTTCACCTCAAGTTAATTCCCCAAAGCTACCATACAATTGTGAAAACATATTTAAACGTCTTTGAAATTTTTTAGTTACAAACTCGTTTGGAAAACATTGATTTCAACGTTTGGAAAATATTGTTTAATAAACTAGCTTACTTCATTGTTTATTGGAATTCGTCGGTTTAAGAAATTTTTAAATGTTTTTGTAATAAATTCTAAACCGTTTAATCACCTACACCAATTTTGAATTTATTGCGAATTAGATTTGAAACTGAACTAAAAAAAACGTCTAAAATTATTTTAATTTCTTTTCATTCGTTTCTGAAAGCTTTTTCAAGTCACAGTTTTGGGTGCGCCGTAGCTCAGTTGGTAGAGCATACGAGTCTGATGCGGGAGCGTCGGTTCGAATCCTGCAACTAATACAAATTTTTTTTATGTTTTTTAGTTGTTATGACATTTCTGGTTTAAAATTGAAACTCTTTTCTTCACGCTCATTTTCTCAGAAACTGGCATAATTTAAATTCTAAACCAAATTTGGTTTGGACATATATGTAGCCCAAAAAAGTTTTAAATTTAGGCGCAAGTTTTTAGCCGTGAAATTGATAGTGAACATCGAGAATGACGGAGATGACAGTAAAAGTAAAACAAAATAAAAATTTTAACATATTCATGAATTTTAGTGTTACCGTATTGACGACACTAAAGCTGCAGGCGTTTGGTTATGGAATTGATGAAGGCTTTCTATTTGATTGTTGTGGCTTATGAAGAGAGCTGTGCAGTTATGGATACTAGCTTGACTGATTTTCGCTTTAAATGGGGAGGTGAGTGTGTTATGTCTAACTGTATGGTTGTGTTGAGATAAGCACAACTAGACACTAGGAGAAAGACTCAGTGAGACACTAAATTAGAATAAGAAACCTAAAGTAGAAGAATAAAGCTAAGCGAAATAAGAAGGAACTCAAATAAAAATAGAACAAGCGAAAGATAAAAGAGGGACGGGGCAGAATAAGAATTATAATTTTCAGGTAACAGTAAAAAGGATAATGAAGCTGATGATAATGGTGGTATTCATTAAGATAATGTGGAATAGGAAACGAAGTCAAGGACAAGGATCTAGAAAATGGCAAAATGCAGATTAATGGTGGGGCGAAAACCGCAAATACCGTAACTGCAATTCAAAACAAGAATAACTGATAGTCGGGAAAAAGTAAAATTTAAAACTTACTTACAAAAATATGTAAAATTTAAAAAATAGATGTAAGATAAAAGGTGGAGGAGAGACAATGATAGTTATGACCAGAAAACCAAGCCAAGCTTGACTGCGTCTTAAAACTTATAACAGGCTGAGTACGATTTTAATAAATATATCTGCGAAATCAGTTAAGATTTCGAACATAATCATATCGCTTATTGCAGCACTCTTTAACGCCTTTCGTTTGATACGCATATTATACTAACCAAATTTGGGTCATCCTGGTCCACATATTGCTCTGAAACGGGTAGAGTTATCGAAACAAGGGACATTTAAAATTTTACGTAAGACACCTAGTAATGCAACGGCGAAAACATTAATCAAATCTATTCAGCAACTTTAAACTGATATGTGACCAAACATACAGACAGACAGACACAAACTCTACAAAAAGGTGCTTTGGATACTACTTGCTTAATAATGATGCCTCCTCTCGATTTCTCTCACATATCTGCAATGAACAGACAGCGAAATGTTACAATTTTATTATATGTAGAGCTGACGATAAAAATGAGGGGACTGTGGTGCTGATAATGAAGGAGAGGGGAAGCAGGATTAAGAAGAGGGAGGCTTTAAAGGCAACTGCTGCCACCACGTTAACCACAATTCTCACTTAACGGTAACAGTAATATTCATAGTGGTTAGAACTCTTGATATAAGCCACACCACAACACTGATGGAACTGTTACCATAAACATTAAAGTTGGCATAACCTTAAAGGTTGAAGTCACCATAACCTTTAACTTAACCACAACCATAACCTTTATCTTAACCGTAATCACAAAGATTTACGTTACAAAATCTATAACATTAAAGGCAACGTGTAAATAACCGTAATCTAGTCATAATCGTAAGACTACCTGCCGTCATAAATGTCAACGTAACCTAAACCAAATCGCAGCTGTCACAACCGTAATGATTACAGCATTAACTGTAAACGTAGCCTTGGTCAAAGCTGTTGACTTAATGTTGAGTAACAGTACCTGAGACTTAAACTGGGACAACACTCATTGGTTCTCTTCTTCTTGGCAGAGCAAATACTTTACTTCAATTTGTAGTTTAACAATTTTTTTTTTCAGATTTTCTAATTGTAGTCAGGGAAAGTATTTCAAAAGCAAACTAGTCATTGGAACAAAGTACGATCTGAACATGCAATAAAAAATTTGAGGTTATACTATTTTTCAGTCTAGTAAAAATTCTATAGCTACGTAGTTGTAAGAGTCCTATCCTAACATATTCACGTCCATTGTTTGACCTCCTTTTAACAAGAATATGCCGAAATTATATTTTCAAAGTTGCCTTTTGTGTGACGCTTGATCTTCTTATGTATATTAGAATGCCTAAAGCAGTTTTGATATATTACATGTTGAGAGATTTGTATGTAGTACTGCTCTGTTTGTATAAAACGCTGTCCCACATGAAATTCTGTTTCAAATATTACATATTGTTTGAAGCTGCTACTCAGTTACACCCAACACTTCCGCTTAAGCTATCCTCACACAAAGGCTACGTTATTGCTGTTACTGGCATGCCTCAGTTCGGAAGTGGTCTTCGCTTCCTTTATTATTGCCTTCGACATTTATGTTATGCCTTTACCTTCTGTCTTTTTTGTATTATTTATTATTTATTATGCTTTATTCATATTTTTGTTGCGTTGGTTGTTTGTCTGCTGTGTCGTTACGATAACAATGTTTGTCTTCATTTTCGACTCGCGCCTTTTTCACTTTACGAAGAAACTTAAAAACGCAAAAAAGTGTGGTGCACAAAGACAAATGAAACTACTCCGAGAGAGAGCGCGAACAAATTCTCGGAAGTATTGGTGCCAAGTGTTTACGTATTTATGTGGGCCATTATCCTTCAAAAAATCGACAAATTAATTTTTTTATATACTGCCACAAAATTTAGTTAAGCTAATCTGTCATACTTCAATCAATTCTCGACAAATGCCGCTAGTAATGAGGCTGTATAGTTTGCAGGCAAATTTTGCATGAAGAATTGAAGCTAGTTAATATTTTTTGTTTGTCAAAATTTGAGAGAAATAAGCGTAGAGGTTTTTGTTACAATTATGTTACAATTTTACAATGGTGTCGCGGTAGTGTTACAGGCCTACCACACCGAAGTTCCAAGGTAACATAAAAAGTGGTTTGAAAAAGTTTTTCAAAACGGGGTCGCCCTTCGGCAGTGGTTTGGTAAACTCGCCGAGTGTATTTATGCCATGGAAGGCTTCTCAGCAAAAATTGATCTCCTTTGTAGACTGTAGGTCTCACCAATTTGTAGGGAAAATTTAAATCGGCACACCACAAATTGGAAGAGAAGCTTGGCGCAAAAATCTGTTAGGAGGCTTATATACCTGTTGTATATCGCGCCATTGATTTATTTTTTTTATTACAGTTTTATTACTTGTACCAAATAACATTAAGTTTAAAAAATCATTTAAATACTGCTCCACTTAAGCGAAAATACGCAAGAATTACTGGGTCATATTAGGCAAACGGCGGCCGTGGCGTACGAGGAAATTACTTTCAAGTATTCGCGACTTAAATGAGCTCAAGAAATTTTTTATATGAAATTATTATTATTTTTATTTTTTTAATAACTATTTTTCAATTCATTATAGAAAGTTTTTATTAGAATGGAGAGGGAAAATTTCATTCAAAAAATTATGGCACGCTCTGCTAACCAATAGTCTATCAGAACGCTGGTTTTCTGTCAGCTAAGCTCCAATTTCTATTCATTTTACTACAGCTTAGTGCAAGTGGTGCCATCTGGTGTCATAAAGCATTGCTTATGATGGATTTTGGTTTTTTTTTTTCATTTATAACACTCTGACTGTCCTCTTCGGTTTTCGTTTATTTTGTATCCCAATAGCTCATGGAAGATTTAAAGCCCAAATGAGCAGCCTGTTTTTTTTTCTTGTTTGTTCAAAAACTAAATATGTACTGTAAAAGTATCAGATCTTAATATTATTTTTGGAGTATCATTGCTAATTTTAAATTAAAAGCTACCAACCATGAAAAACTTAGTGAGTTAAACTCGCCACAACAAAGTTGTGAAAGAAAGTTTGCCCCAGGTCGGCCTTGTGCAGTAATCAAGAACGGCTACCAATTTTTTTTTTAATTTTTACTTTATTTTGTGGACACTTATTTTCTTTTAGCAGAAGTTACCCCGACTAATTTGCATCGAAAATTGTGGAGCAAGTTTACGAAAGACGCGTTTTCACTTCAGTTACAAAATACTGAAAGAGGAAATTAAATTTAATGACAACCCCTTATTCAAATTCCGATTTCTCTAAAATCTAATTCGATGAAAGTTTCTTGACGGATGGGTACATATCTATAATATCGGAAAAAAATTAAAAAAATTTTGTAATTTTTAGAATTTATTTGAGCTCAATTTTATCCATATATGAGCAGAAAAATATATATTTATTTATTTCTTGAGTAAGCCTAGCTTATATCTAATTACATTTCATTTATTATAAACATAACATTTTTACAGATTGCTTATTAGTAGGGTTCATTTGTCTGAGGCTTTCAGATCATACCAGCACAATATTTATTATTATTTTGGAGAAAATTCATGATGTCCGCAGAAAAAAAATTCTAAAAAATCAGACATATTTTAAACCGCTTGTAGTTAAGTAATAAACTTACTATATTTCTTTGATCACAAATTTTTGTTCTTTTTTTGTTTTGAAATCCCGAAACCGAAACCAGAACATCATTTTAATCGGTTTTGTACCTTGCTGTAGAAAAACCAGAACTTCAGACTAATTCTTAGAAGTTTCATAGCTAGTTTAGATTATAGAACCAACCACAGAAAAAAAATTTTTGCTGAATGCAGCTTTGTAGGAAATTTAATTGCTCACAACAAAGTTTTATAATAAAATCTTTCTTCCAGGAATCCTTGCACAGTAATCAAGATTTATACATTGATATCATTTTTGATTTCATATTGAAAATTTGTCATAAATCAATATACTCGTAGATAGAAACGATATGTATAGTCTCTCTCTAGGGAATGTCTAAATTTTTTTTGTACGGCCTAATGTATAATATTGCAGACGTAAGTTGATTTGCCTTGCCACAGCAGTCAGGTAAGTGATTAACTAAGTATGAATATATAATTGAACTTAATTTATAATTCAGTGAAATTATGCATGAGAAAGTAAGATTACAATCAAATAGTGCCAATTTAAGTATGCATGCCAATATTTGTGTGCAAATGTGAATTTTTGACCTTAGTTGCAACTTAGTTAATACTCATAATTTACTAATACAGGATATGCAGTTATTGATTAATACTTATATTCATGTCTTATAAGGCATACAAATTACAAAGTAATGGTTAAAAATATGGAATATAAGTATTTGCCAACTGAATTTATATTCCAACATTTTAGTAAACATAATTTATTAACAATTCTGACTCACACAGAAGTAAAAAAATGTATCTAAGTATATCAACAACAACATACAACACCAATTTTGAGAAGAGTGAAATAGTATTTTCTGCAAGGGAGCATCATCATAACCAAAACAAAAATACAATAAAAATTCACCTTTTTCAGAAAAAATATAAAATAGTGAAAGCTCCAAAAAGCCTTATTTGATAAACTTTCACCAGACCTGTAAAGTACCGAGTATTTACTTGTACTAGTACCAAATAAGTACAAGTACTCAAGTACTTTGAAACGTCATGTACAAAGTACAAGTGCCTCAATACTTGTGCTTGGAATTCGCAAATACAAGTACATGTGCTTATCAAGTATTTTAGGGTACTTTTTTTGCTAAGAAAACAAAATTTATATAATAGAATAATTTTTCAAAATTTAGTTTTATGTTGTATGTTTTACACAAAAAAAAAAGACGCAGTTGGAAAAATATGACATGCATGCATATCTATTAAATTTGATTAGTAATTAGTAATCAATTAATTAGACAGCTTTTTTAATTGGTAATGATTAGCTTAATTGTTTTTCAAGAACAAGCAATTATTAATTGATTAAGATTAGAAAAAAGTTGTTTTGATTACTTTTGATTATTTGTGATTTCTTTTTTGATTTTTGTCAGTATTGTTGATGTGTATATTTATGTGTTTCTACAACAATACTGAAAAAATAAAAAATAATCAATAATAATGAAACAAAAATTAAAAATAGTCAAAAGTAATCAAAACAACTTTTTTTGATTATTTTTAATTTTTTTTTTTTTAATAATCGAAAAGAATCATAATTTTTTTTATCATTTTTTTTTAATTAATTAGAAAATAGTCATTAAAATTTGAAAGCAATGGTAATCAATCATTAAATAGATTCTCAAGAAAATAATTAATCAAATTGGTAATCATTATGATTAGTAATCATAGTTTGCATGCATGCTTCATTTATGCATACAATTTTATTCCAGCCGGGACAATATAAAATGGTTTGTGGAGCGTAATACTTGTCATAATACTTGAAAAGTACTTACAAGTTCCGTACTTGTACTTCACCATTTCATACTCATCTCTTCTAAGTACTAAGGTACTGGTACTTCTACTTGTACTTGTACTGATACTTACTTTTTACAGGCCTGGCCTTCACCTAGTCCAACAAAAATAACAAAAACATATTTCAGCCATGGTTTTTGAGATTTTAATAAAACACAGATGATTTAATTGTGAACCCATTAACCAAAAATCGAAACAATTGCGGATTTATTCATCCAGCATATGGGCGATGTAATGTTTTAAGCCGAATCTTTAAGCTCTCTATTAAACTTTATTGCACATACCAAATACGATACGGCTGGCTACTTCATTCTGATTACCATCAACATAATACACGTTTCTATTAATACCTAAGAACACACAACACGAATGAGTTTTGTTCACACTTTGTCATACTAGGAGTTGAGCATTAAAATTTAATCCCGTTACAAGTGTTAGTTGTCAATTACATTTAGCGATTTTATTTGTGCTTAACTATAGCACCTGAAGAATTTACATATTTAACCGCTTATATAACAGCGTTTAAATTTCAACATTTTTATAATGGAATCCTAATTTAAAGTCGTAGAAAGGGGTATTCTAAACTTGTTGCACACCTTTAAAAAGTTGAAAAAAGTTTCGAAAACTCTAAATAAAAATAAATAATGAAAAAATTGTTAACAACGTTATATAAAGTTAAGTGCAGTTAAGGGAGCGACGTGGACTTTTATTCCATGTAAAATAATAGTCCATAGGAAAAATGTATTTCTGGAACGATTGGTTACCTTAGTTATCGTTTGGAAAGTTCCCAAATATTGAAGAACTTTTGAGTTTCCTGTATGCAGAGGATATTGAAACCGAGTGGAAGATCTCCCTGTTTCCAAATATTTTTAAGGAATTGCCTCATTTAGAAACGCTTCTTCCGCATTTGATTCAAGGACGCCCTATATGAACGAACGTAAAATCAATATATACTTCACTGAGATAGGGCGTTCGTAAAATCAAATTTTGAAATAGGGTGTTTTTCATAAATATTTCAATATAGCGTGATCTTCTACTCACCCGTCGATAGAGTCAAAACTACACAGTACTTATCTGCTCTTCCTAGTTGTATAGACCTTTGATGTCGCTATGCGGCTCACCTTGCTGATTTATTATGATTTCTACTTCGGAAATATCTACAGTCGTTCTCACGTTTTCCAAATTAGGGTGCCACCGGGCAAAGAAAAAAGGCCAATGTCCAATATTCCTCCTGCTCAAAAAAGGCGAGATGTAGCAGAAGTATTGATCAGCAAAACTCTTCTTCACTGGGACGGAAAGCAGCCAAAAAACCTCTGCAAATTTTAAGAAATCATCATAGTCAACATTGTTAAAGTTGATAAGATCTTTCCACAACCCCGGCTATTTCCCTTTGATCTGTTAAGACGGTAGAATCTCGTAACGGATTGTGCGGATTTCAGTTGTATCACCTTAGAACATTATTGAAAGTTTTTTTTTTTAATTGAATAGAGTAGGAAAAATGGTTAGAGACAACCGCCATACCTTTTCTTATAGATCCATTTCGGAAGCTCCTAGGCTGCTTCATCAGAGAAATTATGGCACGCGTTGCTAACCATTAAGCTAACAATACGCTGGTTTTGATGTCATCCAAACTCTTAGTTCTATTCTTCTTTACCATATGCATGAACCACTTCGGCCATTTGACAGTTACTAGTGTGATCATGATGGATTTTTTGGCAGATCTGTTTTATCATTGCTTTATTATGCCAACAATAGCTTAATGGTTAGCAATGCGTGCGATAATTTCTCTGATGAAGAAGCCTAGCAGCTTCCGATTGGATCTATAAAAAAAGGTATGGCGGTTGTCTCTAAACATTTTTCCTACTCTATTCAATTAAAAAAAAACTTGTAATAATTAATTAAAAATGATTATTAAAAAAAATAAAAACAATAATAATTTTCATAAAAACTCAAAAAGTGAAAAATTATTATTCTTGGCTTTGGGCTCGTTTCTTGAATACTTGAAAATGTACAGGCCGTAAATCAACAAAAACTATTGGTATAATAAAGCATTATTGAAATAAATGTCGTCAATTAAACTTTAAGTTTATTAAGCCAACGAAATACATTTCCACATAGTTACACATGTGTTATATATCTTTCTATATAGACACAAACTATCTAATGTAGTTTTTAAATTGTTGTTAAATTTACATTAAGCTATTATCTATTTTTTTTTCTGGGAGTCTTACCTCATTTCTTGCCACAATAAACCACAAAGCACTGCCAATTCAACTTAAACCCAGCTCAGCTTTGACCCAAAAATGCAGTAGAGCACATCTTGACTCAACTCGAGCTACACACCGCCACTTGAAATGTGCCGCCGACGTATTCTCTTCCACAGACTTTTCCACAAGTTAGTTCATTGAAAACTTTTGTCAAATAATGTAAGTAAACTTTTGACTGAAGTGTTTATGTTGCCCGGAAAACGCAAAAATGGCAAAAGCAACAAGAACGAAACAAAAATATCAACAAAAACACCCAAAACAAAAACATTACTCACTTCAATCACGCGGGTGGTTTGCTCATTTTATATCTAGTCTCTAAGTCCCTCTTAACAGTTAACGCATATGTATGTATGTATATGGAAGTTACCCTGCAGGGAAAATCTGTAGTATTAAGGTAGCGGAAGTTTAGTGGAAATTGTTAAAGTCTATAATTCTGAGCTCAATTTCCTTGTTGTTGTTGGTGTTGTTGTTAACAGTGCTCAATTTCCTTCATTTTATCTAGCTCGTTCATCGATATTTACGAGTCATTTGAAAGCTTGACTACAAGACTACCCAACACATCCAGCCAGCTGTTTGATCAGTGACAACTTATCTAATAACAACAAGTGTGAGCGGTACGTGTACGCGGAAGGCTCACGCGCACATGCAAGTTGTGATCAGATTTTCACAGGCGCCATAAAAATCTGATGAAAACTCGGATGCCCCTTTACCTTAGAATTGAGTATCTGATAAGTTGTCACTGATCAAACAGCTGTCTGGAGCGGTTATTCATTTGTTGTGACTCAAGTAATCTACATTTGCTCTAGGAAATAAGCTGCTTCGTCAAGATGTCCCTTGGCAGTTTTGAAAACGGGTTTATGAGACTCTTAGAACTTGGTCCAGTATGTCTTCTTTAGTACCGACGTCCATAACTCAAAATAGGATGCATGCAGGGACCACTTTGCATCAGTCTGCCAAACTCAAATCGTGTATTCCAATGGGAAGTTTTAAGAATCGAGGGAAGCTGTGACTTTTTCTTAGAAAACTCAATAATAGGGCTCGTGGTATGTACATATGTATATACTCGGAAAAGCGCCGAAGCTATCGTCATAGTTAAGGTATCTACGCATCATAAGAATATTAATGGCAAAGCGGAAGTGGGTGATCTAACAAAGTCTGAGGCATCAAAAGCACATTAGGTGAAATAAGATATCCAATCAACTGATATTATTCCAGTATATTTATGGTGAGAAAACACAAATATGGGAAGCGAACATAACGCCTTTGAACTTAAGCAATGAATCGCATGCTAAATAATAAGAGAGCCTCTGATTTATTTTGTTGTGTTGATTTTCCGACAGGGTAGTAAGCTGATTTTTGTTGGAACGATTTTCCGTCATCCCTTGTCAAGTTTGGTTTTGTGACAAACCGGTTTCGGCGTTCTGCCATTTTCAATGCCTATGTTTCATTCTCTCGGTTTTCGACATCACGGCTTAAGAATTTAATTTCAGATTTCTGCTTCATGGTAATAGGATTTGAGTATGTCTTAGAGAAAGATCAGTTTATTGAAGATCAATTAAAGTCCACTCATTAATTCTTTCTCTATGACTATGCTGCTTCGGAAGATCAAGTAATCAAACAAATTAAACACAGTCTGCTATTATCCAATTTGCTAAAATTCTACCAAGGGTCATCAGTTTTAATTTTGAGACAAAATTACAGCTACCCTATAGAGTAACTAAATTTCTAACCAGAAACTTTGTTCACTACTCAATGACTTTCCCGCAGTGTATGCAAACAAGGAATACTTTGGCGCTAGCTTAATAGCAGCGAGTAGCGTGATAAATGTTTTACACTTTTTTTTGGAAATGCGTGCAAGGATTAGTAAATAGCTGTTGGTGGTGAAGTGAGCACTGGGAATGATTGTGGTATGGAGTAACTTCTTGAAAATCCACTTTAAACTTAGACGCTTAAAATGGGCAAAAACTAAGGCTTAGCTCAATAGAAACGGAACAACAACAGGTGCACTTTATAACAATCGCTAATGTACGACAAGACGTATGCGGAAATTGGAATGTCGATTGGGGCATTTGAGACATATGCACAGAGCTTGATATGTATTTGTACATATGTTATGTTGAGTCATGACTATTAACGGCATTAGTCAATATTTTGCCTTCGCATGATCAATGGCTGATGTCAAGTGGAGTAGCAAATAACCGTTTCGGGTAAATGGGAACTGCCTTGTAGGTGAAGGTGGTATATGTTTGTGTGAGTTTATATTTGCCTTTTGGTAATTGCTGAATATCTGGATGCTGTAGGTTTCAAAATAAATAACAAGCTTTGGAAATTTCTTCAGTCTACCACACAGATTATCGGAACTATAGTGAAATTCCTTAAAGGCTCCTATGCAGCAGTTGTAGTAGCTCTGAAAGCTTTCGTTTTTTCTAACAAAGTGAGACGCTTTATACTTCAATAAGAAAACCATCTATGATGGAATAAGTTTTGTTGTTGTAGTTGTTGTGGTAACGAAAAAAACACTCCCCAAAGGTTTTGGGGAGTGTTGTCGAATTAACAGGCTTTGGCCGTATTTGAACCCGGTACGCTCCTTTACCCCCTTGCGGTACTGCCCGACTGTCGTGGTAGCGATTTATGACCAGTGAAATCTTCTAGGTCATGTCATGGGTAATGAGAGGTGAGAGGCATCAAATCCGTAGATCAACCATCGAGTTGCACGTCATTATCTTTGTGCATATTAGTCGCCTTTTACGACCGGTATGCCTACCTCGGGCATATTCTAATCCCTTAACCCGCAGGGTGAGAATAAGTTTTTAGTTTCGAAATAGTCACATTATAAGAGGGATGACTTCAAGTCAATAGAGGAATCATGAGGTCAAAAATTAAGTGAAATGACCTTATTACTACACAGCTACCAAGCGACAAACAAAGCCTGATCTTTCCACTTAGCTAAAAAATTAGAAGGTTTCCATAGTGTTCAAACACTCAGTTTACAACTACGTCAATTAAAAAGGGTGGGGTCGCATTGTGCTTAGCGCATTACTGTTTCCCCCATCAACCCGCAAGTCCCAGACCAGAGCTAAGTAGAGCACGACTGTTCCACTTAGCTCACCTAAACTGAGTTTCCAAAATCAATGGTAAAAGAGTTGAGAATTACTCGGAAACAGACCTGTTAAATAATGCTTACTAATCGGAATGATTACCGATTTGATAAATTACTTACTTGAGAATCCATTTAATGATTGATTACCAATTACTTTTAATTTTTAATGATTATTTTCCAATTAATTAAAAAAATAATCAAAATAATTATAATTTTTTACGACTATCAAAAAACTCTAAAATAATCAAAATAAGTTGTTCCGATTACTTTTAGTTATTTTCGATTTCTTTGATTTTTTTAATTTTTAATTTTTTTTATTATTTTCAGTGTTTTTGTAGAAGCACATAATTAAACACATCAACAGTTCTGACAAGCAAATCAAGTATATTAATCAAAAAAATAATTTAAAAAAATAAAAATATCCAAAAGTAACCCAAACAACTTTCTTTGATTATTTTTTTTGATTTTGCTCAGATTTGTTCTAATCGTAATCAATTAATAATTGCTTGTTCTTGAAAACCAAATAAAATAATCATTACCAATTAAAATAGCTGTCTAATTAAATGATTACTAATTACTTATTAAATTTAACAGGTCTGGCTAGAAATGGGTTTGTAATGGCTGCAAGTTATCGGCCTGCTGTTGTTACTGTCGATCAGTTTTTGTCCATGCTGCTCAGCGGTGCGCTTTCAGGCGCAAGAAAAGTTACAGTGGGGCTCGTGTGTATATGGCGTTGTCTACAGAGCTCTAATAAAAAAAAACAATTCTCTTACACTTTACTTTTACCTCAAATATCTATTGATAAACCTTTCTACCCTCCTATCCCTTATGGTGCCTATTAAAAACGCGCCCCATAAATTTGCCGCCTCTATAAATCTCTTTTACCATGTTCCGCACTTAAGGTAAAAATAATGTAAGCGACAGCCAAATAAATTCAAGCGAAAAACAGGTCTAAACGGATTTTTTTAATAAATCAAATCATAAAAGGAAATCAATTCAGAGAAACAAAATAAATGTGTAGCTATTCAATTTTGAAACAGTGAACCTTACCCAAAGTCTACGCAAGTAAAAATCCTTTGACACAAACAACAATGGGCAATAAAACAAAAACAACAGCGAATATGGTGCGCATACCAGCGTAAAAATTGTTCGATTGATTTAAGAAAAGCCGAAAAGAAACAAAACAATAAAACTACAAAAGGTGAAAGAAGCAAAAGGGAGTTGTGCTAAACATTTGCATCTACAAATGTATCCCAGTTAAGCAAAGCAGGAGCGCTCCGAAATAATTTAGTAAACATCATAAAAAACCATTTTCTTATGAAGATTCACTAAGCCTTGCGAGAAGAAAAGAATATTGTAGAGCGGATGAACAGGAAGACTTAATTATAGGAAGGTTTTAGAGCTTTTTTGAGTTGTTCTTATTGTTTGTCCGCTACAGAATGGTTAAAGAGTCTTTCTTTTTGAATGTTGGAGGTCAAGGAGAGTATTTAAATCAAACAAAATAATACGTTTTTTGATTGTAAGCCGTGTTTTGATAGGTTCCATATGACAAATATATACTCTTACCCAACAAACTATCGGAGTCATAAAAGAGTCCTAAATAGCAGCGTGTACGCTCTTTATGAGCTAGTTTATGAGTTTAAAATAACTGTTTTTCCCCTCCTGCAATGCTCGTCCGATATGAACCTAATTTCATATATCATACAAGTTTGAATAGGGGTCTTATATGACATATTTTCAGGGCTCAAAAGATTTGCTAAGTACTGAGAAATTATGAGCGCCCCAAAAATGTTTGTGCAGTAGTTATACTTTTAAAAATATTTTTGCATAAAATTAGTTTTCAACAAGTAATGAAATGGCTGTCTTCGACTGTGCCAAAGACTTTATACCTTTCGTGAATACGCATCACGGTTCTAAGTGTCCGATCCTTACTAACAATTAGTACAAACTCTGCAAAACTGTTAATTTAAAGATACATAGCCCAAACCCCATTTATCGGAACAATCGATTGTATGGGAGCTATATGTTATGTAGGTCCGATCTAGCTGATTTTCACTAAACACATTACATACATAGCAAGTACCAAACCTGTAAAACTTTACGTTTCTAGCTTTTTGATTGCAATATTTATAGCCCAAATCCCATTTATCGGAGAAATCGATTGTATGGAAGCTATATGTTATGTTCGTCCGATCTTGGTGATTTTCCCTACACTCATTACATATATAATATGTACCAAACCTACAATATTTTGCGTTCCTAGATCTTTCATTGCAAAATTTATAGCCTAAAGCCCATTTATCGGAACTATCGATTATATGGTCAACACAATCGATTGTATGGGAACTATGCATTGTATTGCTCCGATCTTGCTGATTCCGACAAATGAATAATCTTATTCAAAATGGTGGCTCAAACCATATTTGAACAAGATATCTCAAAAACTGAGGGACTAGTTTGCGTACAAACAGACAGACGGACAGACGGACATGGCTAAATCGACTCAGCTCATCGCCGTGATTATTTCGGTATGCTTATTGGTGGGTCTATCTCTTCTTCTTCTCATATTTACAAACATCGGAC
Organism: Merzomyia westermanni; assembly: GCA_949987695.1. NCBI lineage: Eukaryota > Metazoa > Arthropoda > Insecta > Diptera > Tephritidae > Merzomyia > Merzomyia westermanni. Next base: position 102,849,119 of record OX465293.1, read on the forward strand.
CAAAGTTATAATACCACTTCATGTTCATGAAAGGTATAATACAGCACAAAAATCATTATATTTTCAAAATTTGACAAATCAAACTTTATAAACTTTTGTAAAGAGTACATTCTCTGGTTAGTTAGCTAAAGATATGAATCTTAAAAATTAATATAAAAATATTCATAAAAGGCAAAGTAACAAATGACTCCAAAACGTAGTCAATACAAAAACGAGAAAAAAATGTGCCTAAAAAGAATCAAAAAAGACTCGAAAAACGCATCAATAAAAGGCTCAACATAAGTCAAAAGGTTTATTTAAAAATATTCATGAAACACTCCAAATGATTAGATTAGGAGATATTTTGGATTCATTTTATGCTCATGTTGGGATCACTTCTAAAGGAATTATTCTGAGAAAAGTGCGTTTTATAACTCCAAATGCAGTCTTTTCCCTCTTTTTGGTTAGCTGGGATGTTTGAGAAGTAAATATGTAAGTATGTGGCATGCTTGCATATGTTTTTTCACTTAAGGAATTACCTCTCATTTATAATAGATTTACCCAAGTTGGCATGCCGATATCTCCAATTTAGAATAATTTAATGGAACAACGAAGTTTCGAGCTTTGGTGTTTTCACAGTTTTTTCTAAATCAAAATACTATATAGGGATTAAGTTAATAATATAAAGCTATGTAAATACTACCAGAATCGGTAAACATTTTCTTGCACGACTTTCTACCTCGTCCTACCTCTGTACCTATCAACCACTTCTTTCCCTGCTTCGCTGCCTTACTTACTGAACTTCTGAAATACTCACAATTATGAACAGAAAGAGTGAAATAATGAAATAACGATTTGCCTGCGAATTATAACAAAGTGAAAACAAATTTAGCGGAAAATGGACTTTTGGCACAACTAACAAGCAAATAGTTACTTATAAATGTAAACTTCAATCAACATTCTTGCATGTATGAATGTATATTTTTATTGCCGTAAAAGGAATCTGTGTACCTTGCTCGAATTATATTCAGAAGGCTGGCGGTTTCCATTTGCTATGCGACATTTGAAGTTCCTAACAAAGGAAGAGCGGCAAACATGTTATTTTGTTGTTATCGTCAAATAGGTAGCAACTTTTTTTTGGTAAATTTGTTTTATGGAATCAAAGTAAGTTGTTAAAGGATGATGCAACCCAAAAGGTATTTTTTAAAGGGCTGCGTGATTGACAAAATGTAAGTAATTTAGTGATAACAAGTCTTAAATATTATATAACAAGTAGTAATTTTTTATGTCATCTCATTTTGCGTAGGTATATCTTAATAAATTTCATGTCTCAGTATATACCCGCTGCATATTTTCAATAAAAATACTTCAGTTAGGTGTTTGCTGTGCTAAATTTAATTATTTAATAGTACGACCCCACTGTAACTTCACTAGCCCCTAAAAGTACACCACAACTGAGCAGTACGGACACAAGCTGGAGCAAACACAAATACATATAGAGGCAAATAACACATTATGGCAATCAATGTAATGCTCAACCGCTTTACAACTGGCGCTGTATAAAATATTGAGTTTGCAAATTCAAAATAATTCACTTTAGGTGAGTCCAGCGGCAGTAGCCGCTAAGTGGAACCTTCTTAACCCAATGAACTAGGGTGTGGGACGAGCTGCAACCAACAAGCCGTTCTACTCCACATTAAACGGGTACATCTCCACCCCCGTCTGACACATAAACAGATAGTCTGAGCATAGGAGCTCAGGACCGAGGTAGATACGAGGGGCCAAAACAATAAGCAGTCTCGTCGGCGCAGGTGTTGTCTCTCGGCTGTTAGCTTTGCAGGCTAGCTAAATGGACACATCGCGCCGCTTCGGTGGCGTACTGATTTCCATGATACAGTTCCGCACCTCATCCAGCTACCTATACAACGTGTGCTTATGGAGGAGCTGGTGTCCTGCCAAATAGGCAGCATTCAAATTTTTTTCGTTTGAGGCTCGCTCCCGAATACCCCGCCCCTAATTCATGTAGAAATAAGAATTCAAGGCAGCGTCAGTCACAGGTAGTCATCAGCGCACCCCTTCCACTATACTTCACCAATAGAGATCCCGATCCAACTGTAGCTGCTCAACCACTGGTACGCCCTCAACCCCCCTATTTCTGTTACAGGTGTTCCCCCTGCCGCTAACCAATGCTCAGCTCTTGTTCCGCACTGCTCTTTAGCACAGCTTACCTGATTTACTCCTGTTGCAGCTCTCATGATTTCGATTTATCGATTAAGGAATTTACTTTGTTTTTTATTCTAATTCTTTATCCAAATCTCAATGTATGTTAGCTAGAAACTACGGCTGTTACAAAAGCTTTTGCTCCGAAAGCTCACTTCAAACCATACCACCTTGTTTGGTTTTCAGATCCATTTTTTTTTGTTCCGCTTTACTTCATTCAATTGCATCCTCTACCGCCAGCTTGTCCTAATTTGTTGAACGAAAATTGAAATAAAATCGAATTGTTTCTAAATGTTAGCCATTGGCTGTCATTTACCTTTGTACTCCTGCAGCCTTTTCGTTTGACTGCCTTACAAGTTTACACTCTTGGTGCTGGTTGTTATTGAATGCTACATGTTTTCAACAGAGCTCCCGGATGACTCTCAAGCAATTGAAAATGTATGGAAGTATGTACGCAATACATCTAACCAGCCTCAGTTAACACCTTAAAAGTACAAACATCCACAAAGTTAACTGTAGTTGTGCGAGAGTACGCCGATATGCACATTTAACATATATAAAAAAGAAATTCCAACGAAAAGTTTAAGTCAAAAATCTACAAGTGGCCGATTTTACATGACCAGATATACATATCCATCTACCTACTATACACATACATAAACCTGTATCATGGCTTTTGCTGCTCGCTTTGGTGCTTTAGCTTTGTTAAGGGCAATCTGAAGTTGGCATTTTAAATACATAGACTTGGAGAGTGGATTGTAATGGAAAACAAAAAACAACTAATCGATGCATTGAAACCATTAGGTTTTTGGCCAGTATTACAGCTCACCTAAGGAGTTCACTTCACACGTGAGGTCTGGGTAAGTAGCACCTTGCTTGAGGCCATGTAAAAGGCCTATCTAAGGTGATGCTGGTGCATTTGAAGGCACCGCTAGAAATAATTCGACCATAAACAAACTACAAATTAAACAGAAATATTCAAAGGCGAAATTTTTGGTAACTGCAATTAAGCGGCTCCCACAACTAACCTTTTGGTGTTGTCGATTTGCTTGACATACTACAACTATTTCAATTACGAAGTAGCATGAATAAGCGAAAATCAGAGATGTGCGATTTCCGGTACCAGTAAATATCTAGTATATATTAATAATATAATATTATAAATAATGTAATGAAATTGTAACAGGTAGATGTTTATTTTTCATATTTCAGATATTCAAGAAAAATCTATAGGAGGAATCATTATTGAACCAATAGAATCCAAGACAACGTCTTTAGAATGGTTTGTCTGTCTGTTTGTATGTTTGTGAGCGCATAACTCAAAAACTGCTGTATAGAATTGAATGAAATTTTCGCCATTCAACTTTTTCGATAACTCGATAGGCTTCAGAGGTATTGAGTAGAGCTCTTGATAATCGACTAATCGAATAGTCGATTAATCGATTTGAAGTAGTTGCTTGAAAAAGTAGTCGATTACCCCTAATCGACTAGTCGACTAGTTATGTTTTTTATTGACAATGGATGCTCTATTCGCATTGAACTGAGTTCCATCACCTTCATAAGCATGCGTTGCAACTATAGAAAATGTTGAATTTTTTATTTTTATTTTAAAAATTTTATTCAACCAACAATATTCGATTAGTCGATTAGTCGAAATCGAAAATTTGCTATTCGATTTTCAAACAGCTCAATAGTTGCTATTCGACTAATCGACTAGTCGGATAATCGATTGTAAACAAGAGCCCTAGTATTGACCAATATATGGAGCAGGGTGACCCTAAATATGTTAGTACAATATGTCTATCGAACGAAAGGTGCTATTGAGTGAAGCGATGTGATTGAGCGATGTGATTAAGTTCCATATCTCAACCGGATTTGCTTGATTTTTTAATGATTAGAATAGACCTTAGTCTATTATTGGTTCTTAGACGCAGTGAAGCGTGACGGGTTTTCTAGTGTATTAAATGTATTTGATTTAAACTATAATTCAGCTATCATGCGACAATATTCTGAGTGAAGTTCCTCATTCGAAAATTCATTTTTAATGGGACCTCAATTCCATTACCACTAATTTAAATTTAGTGGAGCAGCTTTGCATCACCGTTCCACTTTTATTTTGATAAGACATTCATTATCACTACCACTAAAATTTATTTTTAGCGAAACATCATCTCCATTAGGACATATGTATATTATTTAGAGATTTGACTGCACCAGCATCAATGGAAATTGGCACAAATTTTAATTCAAACTAGTTCAAATGGATTTCAGATTTTGAAGCATTATACAGAAACACAAACATTCTCACTTAAATGAGTTTTTACCGATTTAATTTCACCGATTTGGTTGAATGCAAATTTGTAAGACTTTTCATTACTTCTTATAGAGGTAAATCTCCACTATATAAATCTCAGTGGAAGTGCAGTTGCAGTCACCGCTCAAAATAAATTTTAAGTAATTGTGGTGAGTGGTTTCGCGAAATTAAAACATTGAATGACAAAAAAAAAAGAACTTGCACACATGAATTTAATTTTAGTGGCAATTATGTAGCATTACTATCAGTAAATCTGATGTAGTTAGTGAAGTTCTTGCTAAGGGAAATCAAATATCTACAAAAAATCAATGGCCAACCTGGTACTACCTTGTAAATTAATAAAAAAACATGTTAAGAGCCGTGTTGCAAATTAGACTGCAAGATCCCTTGCAGCCGTGCTTCCAGCTTATAATATTTTGTTGCTCACGATTTTGCAGCTAGTCTTGCCTCTCTCACGATTACTTTTTAAAGCTTTTACCTCACAACTTTTACATGGTAACGGCGCCAAAAATGTAAGGGATTTTTCAGCTGATTACAAGTTGACTACATTTATCTTGATGCTAGCTGAATATTAGACAAATTTTGATACCTTCGATTAACACTTTCAAGTTTTGAAAACTTTAAGAGTGACTTACTAGTAAAAACGACGTTTTCAATACCGATAATGCTACTTAAAATTTCAATAATTTCAAAGTGACAATTAGTGGTAGAAACTACCTCACAGCGACAGCGAATTTGTAGAGTAAAGTTACTTTCTCATCAAAGTCATATGTTAGTGGCAGTTACGTAAACGTTACAGGCTAAAGTTCCACGCCTCCGTTTCTATTACTTTGCTAATAGCTGCAAAGGGGCTTTAAAAAAAACTAAATAAACCACGTCTCATTAAATTTATCTTTTATAGCACAAATCCTATCTCAATTGTTGAGAATACGTGGTCAGGGTTTAACTTTACCCAATAGATAAGAAACACCAATCGTTGTACTCGAATGTTTCATGCCCTTTTTAGTAATATACTTGAATTTTGAGTAGTAAAAAACATTAAAGACCGAATTAATTAAATCCAAAGTCGAAACACGAAAGTGTCACAAAACTAAACAGCGCCCCTTCAGTTTTACCTCCTCGTCTACACATACCTTGGCACAAACTTTACTCTCATGTAGAAGATTATCAAAGTTGACCAATAACTTATTAGCAAAATGTTCAGTTTTTCCATATTGCAAGTCCTTTTTCGGTGCTCCACCCATTCCCATTCCAGCACCACGTGCTCGCCCCAACTATTGTTCAATTAATGAGCCGCTTGACAGTTTAGTTATGTTTTCGCTTGTTTGCACTTTTCTTTCCTCCTCGACCCTTTTACTTGCATGCAATTCGGTTGCTGCTAACAATTTATGTCTGTTTGTTTGTACTTTTACAGAGCTTTTCATCTTCTCCTCGTTGTCGTTTCGCTGTGCGCTATTTTCTGTTGCATGCTGCATTTACCACTTTTGTTGTCGTTCTTGTCCGTCGCGTTTGCGTTCCAATTTTCTCTATCGTGGTTGCTGTACTTGTTACTTTGAATGCTGCTATGTAGTACCTACTTTTGTTCTTTTTATTATTTGTGTGATTTATGACTTCTGCCACAGTTTTTTTTTTTTTTTTTTGTTTTGTTTTTTTCTCATTCTATTCCTTATTGTTGTTCTATGTTTGGATCAGCGTTGAACCGTTTACTCGTTCAGTTTCGCTGATTAGTTTTGTCTGAAACGAGTGTGGGTATATGAAATCGCTCTCCATTTAAACATTAATTGAAACTAAATGAGCCGAAGATGTAAGAAGATGTGAGCATTTTCTCATTTTTTTTGTTCACTGCAGAGATTTGGATCAACCGTCTCACTATTAAAATGTGTTTTCTCTGCCTCAGTCAAGTAGAAAATTTCAAAACTTTTCCTTCGAATATAACATTGATTTGGGTTCGTATATTGTTTTAAAATTATTCACCGGATTATTGGACTTTCTTCCGGAAAAAGCTATATTTTCTAGTTTCATGTCCCATTTCCTATTCTTTATCACTTCGCTGTGGTTTATTTTCTTTTATAAATATCAATATCCTGAGAATTCAAATAAAGAATAAATTTTCGAATTTTTCAACATTCGAGTTAAAACTCTCCAAACTGAAGAAACTACAAATGGAGAGACGAGCATTTTTTAAATAAAATAAAAATTTGTTACATCAGTGATCGGCATAAAGAGAAGCTTCAATATGAAAATTCATTTGTTTGTTATGGCAAAAATTAGTATATGTTTTCGATTATTGGTCTCATGAAGTAATAAAAAATAAGTTAAGGTTAGATTAAGAGAGTGAGCGTGGGGTATCCTACACCTTGACTCGGAGACATTTAATTCCATTCTGAACACTCTCATTGCGTTTCACATCCTGGCAGCTTCTGCACAGGGAACTTGTTCGTATACGGAATAGTCGAGGCATTGGCGTAATAGCACAGGGTCCTGTGATGACACCTGTAAGTACACTTACCGCAAATTTCTTTAGTTTGAGACAGAAGCTAGTACCTTTTCTATCTAAACATGATCATATGGACCTTAAGACTTGACAATTATCCCGGTTAGTCCATAGTAAATTCCTTGTCAGTCATATTTAGAAGATTTTCCATTGATGGCCACACGTAGTAGTCTGCATCGGACCCCCTCCTGGCCATCTCATCAGCCATTTCGTTTCCATCAATATTGATGTGTTCGAGGACCGCGCAAGGAGGAATTTTTAAAAGATCCAGAGACTAGCGAGTTTCGGCACATTCGAACAATATCAGTGTGGAATCACCTCCAGTTGAGCCTCTAGCAATGGAGCGTCGACGCAGTGGATCGCCTGCACCAGAAGCAGCACGCCACAAATTGGTACAGAAGCTCGGCCTAAATCTCCACGAACGTATTTATTTCGCCAATTATTTATTTATCTATTTAATTGCATTTATACGTACATTATTAAAACAATTTCTTCGCTATATGTATATTCATATATATATATACAAATCATGCTAAAGTGAATATATATTCAATAAGTTGTCAGTGCCTCATCGAGTAAAAGTTAGCGTCAGTGATAAATTACCGTGAAAGCGTGTCAGTAGCACTTAACGCGGCACAACACCATTCAGCTAGACATTTGTATGTATGTATGTGTGTATGTCGTATATACATTCGTAACAACTACGTTGATAACTTGCTTTAAAAACTCATTTAATTAGAAAGGACACAGCTGTCATAAACTGATTTAGTTAAATCAGATGAAGATGAGACGCGCGTTAAAATAAGTTAAGACTGAAGGAAGCGACAAACGGAAGCTGTCAAAGGAGTTGATACATATAATCTTGGTATAACTTGCTTGCTCGTAGTTTGAGATATTTATTATTCAATGTGTATATTTATTATCTCTCAATATATATACACAACCGTCACCGAATACAATTCTTACGCGAACATTATAAATCCTAGGTTTTCTTTACTCCTTTTTACAACGACGTGCTGGCAAAGCAAAACAGAGCGAAAAACGCCTGAAGAACAAGCTGTGGACTGAAAGTAAAATAAAGAATAAGGTGTACAAGATTCTATATATATATAAATTAGGGTGGGTTAGAAGCAATTTTCATCGCTTGGCGTAGAGGTAGAATTCGTAGTTAAAAAAAAAACAAATTTAAGTTAACTTCTTAGGCAGTGATGCCAATTTTTAGCTATGAGTGAAATTTAAAGTTTTTTTAGGAGTAGAACGACATTTTTTTGATGCAACGGAAATAAAAAATTATAGCTGAGTATTTTATTCGAATTTAAGTTATTCAGAATTTAGGAAATAACTGATTGCAGCAGAATTAGGCAGGGTTTGAACTATTTCATAATATTTTGGGGTTAGTTTCGGGCCCTTTCGGGATAATTTAGAGACCCTTTTAGTATAATTTCGATATTGTTTTCTGGACCATTTCGGGCTTTTTGGAAATTATGTCGGTACATTAGGGGCATAGTTTTTTAGGCTATTTCGGAACTTTTTCAGAATAATATCGGAATCATTTTCGGGAATTTTCGTTTTATTTCAGGACTATTTGGAAATTAAGTCGCTAACATAGCGGGATAGTTTTTAGGCTATTTCGGAACTTTTTCAAAATAATATCGGAATTATTTTCGGGAGTTTTCGTTTTATTTCAGGACTATTTCAGAATCGTTTTGGGATTGTTTTCTTAACTTTTTCAGGACAATTTCCGGACTTTTTCAGGATAATTTCGGAACTGATTTCGGGAGTTGTTGGACAATTTCGGGACTTTTTCGGTATCGTTTCGGTATCATTACAGGATAATTTTGTGATAGTTTTATTTAATTTTTCGGAATAACTTCGGCACTGTTTTCGGTTCCAGTTTCCATATTCTCACTTGAGGGTATAATGGGATGAGATTTTAATGTCTAATTTTAAACTTTAAGAAAAAAAATGATGTCAACTTTTTCTAGGATTAAAAAAATGTAACTGCGCTATTATTGATTTTTTTATGATCAAGTAGAAACCCTTAAAACCTGAAGTAAAAACCCTTTTTTAAAAAGTACTAAATATAAACGAAAAGAAAGTTCAACCCATCCTAACATACATACTTACATATGAATCGTTTTGAATGGAAGCCTTAAAAAGGGGTGTTATCCAAGTGTGTTACCTCATTTTGTATGTGGGTGCCTTTGTAAGCATGTAATCACACCTTTGTGCAACTATTATATGTAGTAAGAAGCAAAAAAGCTAAATTAATTACTTATAAACTTACATACCTCTAACCAATATATCCGACTTTAGGGGTGTATATTTATATGAACAAGCGCTGATCTGCTGTAAACTCAGCATAGTTGCACCTAGATATATGCACCGATGTACACAACGCATGTAGCTTCGTAATAACAACATTACAATACATACTGACAGTATCTAATTAATATCAAATACGGAATCAATTTTGACAAAACGTTAAAGAAAGCATCAAGAGCAGATATGATGTAATGTCTAAGGATTTCTACATATAAGGTATCTGAAAGAGAAAGCTACGAATAAATCGATTAACACCCCTAATACTCTGAGTGCGCCCCAAGTCGAGCTTAAGAATAAGAACTCAAGATCTAGTAAGATTAAACAAGGGGTCCAACAGGATTTATATATCTCTAAACTCATGTCGCCAGGAGAATAAGATGCCATTGCAAATAACTGTACTATAGTTACAGCATGCAGGGAAACTTCCCTTGATGACCGATTCGCCGAAAAAATTCTCGTACGCTTTTGAAGCAACCAAATTATTTTGCAATCGCCACAAGAAAAGAAAATTTGAAATCGTAAAACAGCTTGTGTGTGCAACATATTGAAATACGTAGGATGAACAATTGATAATTACTATAAAACAAAAAGATGACGGGACAAGATATAATCATCTTGTGGTAATATAACTTTACGTTCTGAAGTCTGTATGCTAAGATTTTTAGTAGTGATCCAAGATTTTAAACTAACGTATTGGGATCAGGGGCACTTCTCTGCCCTATTAAACGTAGAAATCGAGGAAGAACAGAGAAAAAATGTCGAACCCCATAGATTGGAATATACGTGTTCTCTGCCCAATCGGCAAAAAAGGAGAGAACTGCGCCAACTATCGAGGATTATACTATGGCACCAGTTGGCAGAGAGAAATTTACTCAAGAGCTATGTTGAACGGCCAAAGCCGGGTAAGCGTCATTTAAAGAAAGAAGAATTGGACGAAATAAACTGAACTGCAACAGAACTGAACCGTGATAGCCTTCCAAGCCAATAACTATATGCTTAGCAAGGAAGAGGATTGTCAGCAATATGAATGTTTTGAGGGAAATCTCGGTAAGACTGTAATCAAGAGTATCCTCAACGGGCTTACAGGCTTACAAGATACAATGTTAGTGCTTATAACTCCATAAATTTCTATACTTCAATGGAGAATAGTGTGCTGTGCATTATTGCAGTTTGAGGAAGATATAGTATTATCACCATAGTGTATAGTTCGAAACGAGTTAAAACTTTCAGCCTGCGTTGATGTACGTATTTACATATTTACATTGTGGCTTAAAAGCAAGAGCCATGTGAGGCAGTTGTGTGGATTTCCTACTTGTACAGCGTGTAAATATGGAAATTTGTATGTTTTTGGGCATTATGTTTGCGTCTTTATTAATAAAGTTCACATAAATGAGTGTTTTTTGACGCTAAAGTGGAGCCGTGATACTCTATGCCTCTCATGAACATAAAATGGTTTAGTTAGTTCGATGCCGGATGGTCTGAAAGCACAGAATTACCACCACTAGACTATGGGGAAGTGAAGACGGCCAATTTTCTGGCTTTAAAATAATAAAGCTTTAGGAAATGAAAGACTACCAAAACAGGTTTTCAAATACGGAACGAAAAATTTTGCAGATTATGGTCGATCGAGCGCATACTTGCGAGTCGACAAGAAAGGCCACTAGCTCGCGAAATAAGCCATCTTAATATCTCTACATATGATAAACTTGTAACAGCATGTCTGTACATTGCCGATATTCAAGAAAATTTCATGCGATGGATCATTGTTGAGCCAATAGAAGCCAAAGCAACAGTTTTTAGAATTTTTCTCTGTTTGTCTGCATATTTGAACGCACATCACTCGAAAACTGCTAAATGTAATTGAATGTGACTTTCATCCTTGCATTATTAAATATCCAACTTAAAATTTAAGATGTGTGCAATTTCAATAACTCGACCAAGACGAATATTGACCAATGTGTGCACCACGGTGGCCCAAAATGAGTTAGTAATAGTAACAATATGAGTATCAAACAAAAGGCGCTAATGAGTGCTGCAATAAGCGATTCGATTATTTTACATATCTCAACTGGTTTTTTAGATATAATGTTGAAAAACCGCCGACCCAGTCAATTATAAGTGCGAGACGCAGCGAGGTGTGTCCGGGTGTATTAATAACACATGAGATCTCGTCTAGCGTGTTGTGCGCCTTTGACAAGCTGATTTCACCTTATGATTCCTTTTCATGCCTGGTAGGTCCGACGTGGACCACACTTTCTCGATACTCGCAATTCTGGTAGATAGCTCCTCATTTCTTCTTCTGCCGCCTGGGCGATTTTGACCGTCCAACATAGCTCGCCAGTCGTTTCTTCGTTGCGCCAACTGGCGCCAATTGGAAACACCGCGGGATCGCAAATCGGTCTCCACTTGGTCCTTCCATCGGAGTGGTGGTCTCCCTCTTCCTCTGCTTCCACCGGCGGGTGCCGATAAGAATACCTTCTGGGCTGGAGCATCTTCGCTCATTCGCACTACGTGGCCTAGCCAGCGAAGCCGCTGTGTTTTAATTCGCTGAACTATGTCGGCGTCTGCGTAAAGTTCATACAGCTCATCATTAAATCTTCTTCGGTACTCGCCGTCGCCAACGCGTAGAGGTCCACAAATCTTTCGAAGAACCTTTCTCGCGAATACTCCCAGAGCCGCCTCATCAGATGTTGTTAGTGTCCACGCTTCTGCACCATATAGCAGGACGGGTGCGATGAGTGACTTGTAGAGTGTTATTTTCGTTCGTCGAGAGAGGACTTTACTTTTCAATTGCCTACTCAGTCCGAAGTAGCATTTGTTTGCAAGAGTAATTCTTCGTCGGATTTCTAGGCTAACATTATTGTTGGTGTTAATGCTGGTTCCCAGGTAAACGAAGTCCTTTACTATTTCGAAATTATTGCTGCCAACAGTGGCTTGGTTGCCAAGGCGCGAATGCGCTGACTCTTTGCATGATGACAGAAGGTACTTCGTTTTGCCCTCGTTCACCACCAATCCCATTTTCTCCGCTTCTTTTTCTAATTTGGAGTAAGTAGAAGTTACGGCGCGGTTGTTAAGGCCAATGATATCAATATCTTCAGCATATGCCAACAGTTGCACGCTTTTATAAAATATTGTTCCAGCGCGGTTAAGTTCTGCAGCTTGTATTATTTTCTCCAGCATTAAATTAAAGAAATCGCACGATAGGGGGTCACCCTGTCTGAAACCTCGTTTAGTTTCGAACAGCTCGGAGAGGTACTTCCCAATTCTGACCGAGCTGGCGGTGTTGCTCAAGGTCATTTTGCATACCCGTATAAGTTTTGCGGGGAAACCAAATTCAGACATAGCGGCATATAGGCAGCTCCTTTTCGTGCTATCGAAAGCGGCTTTAAAATCACCAAAGAGATGATGTGTGTCGATTCTCTTTTCATGGGTTTTTTCCAAAATTTGGCGTATTTCTCCTCATTTAAGCTACCCATTTATCCAATATACAAGCAGGTTATTTGTATTTGTGAAACGGCAGCACTATTTCTCAGCACTGATAATATCGTACGGGTTATGTATCAAGAGTTCTTCATTGTTTCTTTTCTGATAGCCTTACTACGGGCGCAATGCATCTATGTGAGGTGTATGCAGACCTAGCCACAACCGAAGACAGCCCCGCCTTACCTGCTTTTTTTTTCTTTTAGCGCTGGTAGTACGAGCAGCTCCAGTTGATATGAGCTTGTTCTATTTTTCCTTTTTGCTGTTGATATGCAGCTTGTTGCTTTTGTGGTACTTACCTACAACCAATGCAAATGCAAAAAGATACAACATTTTTTACAACAACTTCCACTTGGCGATTGCTTATTGTTTGTAATTTTTTATTGTTAATGTTTTTGCAGTATGGAATCTGAGTTAATATTTTACTATTTGTATGCGCTCATGCATCCACACTCACACATACGCCTGTACATGTGCCGCCTCATACAAGTTGGGGCATTTATGTATGTTTGTATTTGTGCAAAAATGTTTCCGTTTTGTGTGTATGCAATCCCATATATATCTGGTGCAAATTCATACAACGTTTTCAACGCCTTCAACACCGCACCTCGAGCCATGCTGCGACTGCATCGTACATTGACGCGAATTGCATGTTGCACTATAGATATTCCACTGCTTTTGCCGTTACATATTGCAATGTTGTAGCAACGACAGCAGCCACATCACAACATTGCGGCTGTTGTCACCTCGACGTCGTACCCCACAAAATTGTTTTTGTATGTGTGTGTAAATATATGTGTATATGCGTTGCATTTGCTTATGGTAATGCCCCTCCTCGCTCGTCTTTATCTTCTACATCTATTGCGTCGCTTACTACCTTCATACTCACATCACGACTCTCACTGTTGCTGTGACTTTGTAACCGCGGTCTCGGCTGTTCCGTCGAGTGCGGCTTTTGTGGGGAAAAATTAAAAATTTCAAGTGGTATTTGCAAGTGGTTTCAAGGATCACGTGTTTTTTTCTGTCCGCCGCTCACAATTTTAATCTGCGCATTGAGTACAAAAGTGCAAGAGTATATCAAGCTTCAGCGTTAGTGAAAATATACCCTGCCAACCAGCAGTGGATAAAAATCTGGATAAACAGCGAGTCGCGTTTACCAAAAAACTGGATAAAAAAGTGTCACTTTTTAACCATGTTGAAAATGTTTTTCCGTGTATGTGTGAGTGCATACTTTTAGGCACTGGTTGTTTTCCATACAAATTCCAAAAATATTCCATAGTTGGTAGGGTAGCAGTCGTTGGAATTATGGTGCATATTTCTGTTTATATATTTGTACATATATATTTTTCTCGTAATGTTTCATTCATGTATCGTTGCATATATTTAACATTTGGATGCATATATGCGTTGATATCTTATCACATTCTGAGGCACTTGCGCAAGGTAAACGATTTTTGGGTCCAGCAGAAGCATGGGTAGCATCCAAAATGGATCTGTAATAAAAACAAAGGTCATTGTCTCTAAATTTTGTTTATCTTTTTCTTTCCGTTTTTGACTAGAAAGTTTACAAAAATGTCCTTTGAACTCATATAGCATATCCCCTAACATATAGTTATACTTCATTGATTACAAAACAAAGTCTAGAAAATATTCCCGAAACATCAAATACTTCGAAGAATGAAATTATTAGCTCTCCAAAAACTTTCTTTTAATATTGCCGATTCCGAAATATCTAGAACAGCTTAAGGATAATGAGTGTACAAATGCTGGCCTACTCGTATCATATGGAAGGAGCATATCCGCTGTCATATTTTTTTTTATGGGTAACTAGCCTACCTAGCGCTGGTGGTTCTGCCGGAAAATTGGGTTAACTGTATTGAAAGATTTGCTCTCTATCTCTCTATCCACCGACTTCCGCTTTACCTTATCTTCTTATTTTTGCTCTACCAGAACAAATTATTTCCCCTAAGCCGTCTTACTTTTTCTTTCCTTTCACATTTGCCTTTTAATTTTATTCTTTATCTACCCCTCCCCCTACAATTTTTTTATCATTCCAATTTAAAGTCTTATTCCTATTAATATTTCTACTCCTTTTCCTATTCCCATTCCCGTTCCTATTTCTACTCAGCAATCCTTACGATATTATCATTCTTATCTTCATCTTGTTCCCATACGGATTGCTATTCTTTTTTCATATTTTGCTTCCGATTTGCATTCCTATTTTAATTTATAATTTTATTCCTAATATCATTTTCTGTTCCGTTTTCTTTTTTTTTATTTTTTTACCTGTTTTTTTTCTTTGTTTTTCACTTTTTCTTTTAATTTTTCTTTTCCTTATTATTTTTGTCCCTCTTATCCTTTATCTTTCTCTTTTTTTCTTTCTGTTTCTTTTTCTATTTCTTTTTGCTTTTCTTTTTCTTTTCCTTATTTTGATAAATTTTTCTTCTGCTTTTGAATTTTTTTTCTCCTCCTTTTGCCTTCCAATTACATATTCTAAGTATATACTGTTCCTGTTCTTGATCTATCTTCTTAGTTTTATTCCCATTCCCATTTCGTTTCCTGTTCCTATTCCTACTCATACTGCAATTCCATTCGTTTTATTACACCTTTCATGAACATGAAATGGTATTATAACTTTGGTCCGATGCTTGTAAGTATGAGAAGAAGAAGAGATAGGCCCACCAATAAGTATACCGAAATGATCAAGGCGATGAGCTGAGTTGATTTAGCCATGCCCGTCTGTCCGTCTGTCTGTTTGAATGCAAACTAGTCCCTCAGTTTTAGAGATATCTCTATGAAATTTAGTAAGAGGCAGCCATTTTGTAAAACATTAATCATTTGTCGGAATTACCATGATCGTACCCAATACAACGCCTAGCTCCCATACAATCGACTGTTCCGATAAATGGGGTTTGGGCTATGTATCTTTAAATTAACAGTTTTGCAGAGTTTGTATTAATTGTGAATAAGGATAGGACACTTAAAACCGTGATGCGTATTCACGAAAGGTATAAAGTCTTCGGTACAGTCGAAGACAGCCCTTTCCTTACTTGGTTTTTTTTTTCCTATTCCTTTAAGTATGTATTCCCAGCATACCCTTCTAATTAAATCCCTATACTCGTTTTTTCCTCTTACTCTACTTCTAGCCGTTTATACCTCTCTTCCTGTCTCTCCTTCTATTTCTATTTTCAGCTCGCTCCCTACATAATAAGGAAATAATTCCAGGTTAGGCTGATGTATACACAGCTGGCACTCATTGTGATCAGTCGGATTTATCATAAATGTATCGAAGTCTGGATAATTCCATGTACGAACTCGTTTCCAATCTGACCAAAGCAGCGATTCAAATTCTATACTCGTTATCGTTTTTGAGCAAAGTCTTACAGACTTATTTTAAAAATGGTTTATTATGGCTAATTTTTATCAATTTATATGCTTCCGTAAAACTATAGTAAATGCTTTCAGATCTCAAAATTCCCCACAAAACAACGCGTTTTTACGAAAGGGTGAGCCATGTGAAAGTTATTTTTTTAAAACTTTTTAATTCCTCTCAAAGACCGTGCTGTTTTGATTGCATCCAAGTGGATCCCAGTTTTGTCGATTAGCTCGAAGAAAACCACAATGGAGTTCACCCTTCACGCTTCGTGTAGAACATACCTTTTTCACTTAAAATATATAATTTCCTCTTTCTCCCGTTTTCTCTCTAACTATATTTAGTTGACTTAAAATCTATAACCTTTTGATATCTCGTGTATTTATGTATGTGTGTGTTTGTGAGTTTCCAGATGTCTAGGTAATCTAAGCATACGCTTTTGACATACTCAACAAGAAAAACTATAAACCAAGAGTTCAACCGTGCCAGAAGCAAACATGCCATTAAATCTGTATGCCAAAAGAAGCAGAACATCACACATTGGCAACATTCATACAATAATAATGTCAGCATACAACAACAACAAAGAAACAAACAAAAAACAAATACTGTGAAATCGAGAAGCAAAACCAACTGGTTAGAAAGCCAGAGACTAGCCACCAAACCAATGGAATTTTTATGCGAACTTTATGGCTTAGAAATGTGAAATTGCATTTTGATTTTTTGTCGAAACTCGCACAAAACTTACTCACCTACATAGAACCACACCAATAAGCCTACACACACAATTTCACACGCCATCACTTGACTGAGAAATCACACATATCCAGTGTGCGGGTAGAGCTCCATCCATTCACATTCAACGGCTGAACTGCTGTTGGCATTGGCGTAGTTTTTCCTAGTTTTCTTTCGTCATACCAAAAATAGTTACCGAAAAGTACCACCAACAAAACAAAGTTATTGGTTATATGTGTGTGGGGGGAAGAGGGTTGAAAAAAGAAAGAGTTATGGCGTGCTCGCATATGTACAAGTAAGTGGCAGGAATGAAATGGTATGGCAGTGATCCATTCACGTGCACTCCTGTGGTCCAAAGTGCTAAACACGTATATGTGTAATATTAGGGTGTTTCATCTTATTCGAAAATTTTCGACTTTGAATGACTTTTTCACAGAAAAAAATTTTCTTTTAGCTTTATAAATTTAATGCAGAGATTTTCCAATTTTTGTGTTCCTTACATGTAGTAGGTTTCTTATATACCCCGTATCTCTTAACGCTTAGTCATTTCTTCAGTTGCAGAAAATCGGAATATGTTAAACCAAGCAGCAAACCGCTGAGTTTTCCTACAACTCCCTTCGATAGCAATTTAATTTTTTACTCAAGCCTATACATGATCTCAAGACCAAGAATGAAAATTTTTCTATACTCGGATGATAGCCACTCCCACTTTTTATATATAGAATATTTCGAAAATACAAAAAAGTGATTATTCAGTACATAATATACTTTTAAGGATAAAATTTGGTGTGAACATTAACGTTAAGGCGAAAAATACATTTTTCAAGAAAATGTTTAAAATGGGAGTGGCACCACCCACTTTGGATTAGCTCAAATTTAGAAATAATATTAAATATAAATCAAAAACCGGTCAAAGATATCGAAACGAAATTTAGCACACATATTTATATTAATAGAGGGAATGTTCAGAAAAAAATGGGCGAAATCGGTTAAGGTCCATGCCCACTTTTATACAAAAGATTTTGAAAAGGATTATAGATATATTTAAAAGGCAATAAGTTTGATAAAAATCCCCCAAAATTTCCCCAAAAACTTGAACTTGTTACCATTAACGGATCAATTGTCATCATCAGCAAAGGATATTATGTACCATGAGATTGTTTAAAAATCGAGTGTGTAGAAAATAAAAATTTCACGCCATGATGAGCGAAAAGATATAAAACTTTTCAAACCACCCTAATGAACAGCTTCATATCACATATACGTGTAGTATATGTTTAGGCGAAATAAGTATGTCACTCAACTGTAATCTTACACGAAGCTTTTATGCCTGTGAAAGTGGAAGTCGTGTTACTTCGATGCATATCCCGTTACAGAGAGAAACATGTGAACGTAAATGAGTGTAGCATACCAACAAATCTACGGGATATGGTATTTTCCCACTCATTTCGGTCTCGAAAAACTAGTTTCGAAGATTTACGATGGAAGTTGTATGAAACTCTTTGATTTAACTACAACAACAACAATAATAAATACATATCAAAGTTGTCAAGCAAAAGTCGACACTAATAGCAAAAGGGTTTCGACTGGCCAAGAGAAAGAGTGAATATGTGACGGACTGTTGCAGAATTGCCAAAGTTAAAATTTCGAGTCACGCTTAACTCAACATAAAAAAAATAGTAGATAGCATACTAATAACATTTTTTGTTTTGTAAACTTGTCAACAAAGTGGAACGATTTTCCGACATCATTTTTGAGATTTGTGTTTGGGACAAACAGTTTTCGGCGTTGCACCATCTTCAGTGCTTCGTTTCATTTTCACAATATTTTTGGTAGATTCTTTCTCTGCGGAAATCTTGCAACTAAAAAGTGTATCATGTGTCGCCCATTATATCAAAGAGAGTAACCGAAACTTCCTGGAAGTGCCTGTCTCGTGGTTCAAACAAACAAAACAAAATCAGAAACAGCCACAACTCATAATTATTCAAGCAAACTTTTTGGATTAAATTTACTGAAGACCTTTATCCTGTGTTTTCCTCTATTTTTGTGGCTTGTGAACATCTCTATAGTACATTTAATTAGGATGTGCAAGTGGTCAGTCTGTAACTGTTTTTGGTTGTTTCACCAAAAACCGGCAACTCCTTGAAAAGCAAACAATAAAACTACTACTTGGCAACCCTAGAGAGTTAAAACTCTTTCAACAGAGCAGTGAATGACCAAATGAGTGTTGATGGATTGATGTGCTTTTAATTTAATACCAAACTATTATCAACTCCTATCACTTTCGAACCCCCTCTTACATAAATTTAACTTGAGCTGACCTCATATTTGTAAGAAACTTCGGCAATTAGGCACACACACATATACAAACATACATACATCATGTATTCAATCTCACCGTTGACCATTTTATGCTGGCTGAAATCGCGTAAGCTTGCCTTGATGCAATTAATATTTCGCACGTTTTTGCTACGATCAGGCTGAAATGCTAGTGGTGCACAGAATAGAAAAGAGATTGAGATTATGCCTAGAGTCCCTAGATTGAACATGAGAACAGTGATATTATATCTCCTCGTGAAGATAGTGAGCTCCGTTTTCTGCGAGTCTAGTCCAGTTAAAGAGTTCAGAGTGTCTGGGAATTTACTCCTGTCCAGGAGTGCAAGGTTATCAGCGTAGGTAACCATTCGGCAGCAACAGGTTTTCAATGTCCATTAAAAATTGTAGTTACGACTGCAACCCAAAGTTGCGTGGAAATAATTACATCTCATGGTGTACCCCCTTGGAGCGAGATCCCACTTTTCTAAGTTAAGGCAGTTCTATCATACTCGTACAGCGGGTTTTAAGGGAAATAATCTCGAAATCCAAAACGAAGACCAGTTTAAGACAATTTTATCTGGTGTTTAACTTTGGAGGGACTTTTTTAAAAACTATGCAATAAGTTTTAAAGAGATTAAAAATTGTTGGGAACTTTAAACAGGTCTTGGCTTAGCCTAGATTATTTTTATGCTAATTACCAGAAACGGATTTTAGTGCATAACTGAGATATGGACTCATCGAAACCAGTTATTTCACTAGTCCGAACCCCCATTAATTAAAATATGTCCAAATTAATGTTCAACTAAACTTAACACGCAGTTTAAAATTTCTTAGTTATTTAATTGCTTAACTTTGATACTTTCACTTTGTTTTTCTACATTAAGAATCATTGCTTTTGTTAAGTTTCGACGTAGAAAAACAGAATCTGCAACTGAAATTTCTTTTTAGCGTTTAATGCGCATATAAGTTTGTGTGTTTAATACTCACAGTACGAACAAATAATTAGTTGGCTCTTCATTGTATTGTCCTACTTTTTGTACAAATTCATTGCATACCACAAGGCGCGTTAACGTTTTAAAACCATACAATTGTACATGAAGTAGTGCAATTTTTAATACCACAAAGTGGTGCACACCAAAATACATATTGACAGTATTTTGTTGCTTTAAAACAATAGCAAAATAACGCCAGCTCAACGTTGAAGAGCTTTTGAACTATGCAGATCATATAAACGATATATTTATGAGTAGATACATGCATGTATATGTGTATAAGGATGTGTGCATAAATATGTTATGAGCAACTGTAAATCTATTATGAGCTCTGCTGTCATAGTAAGTATGTATATTGAAATGCATGCTGAGTGTATAAACATTAGAGTGCGCTTTGTTTTCAGAATTGTTTAGTATTGAAAAGCAAGACCACATTAGAAATATTGTTCAGGTCAAAGAAACGTGAGCTGCGAATTATTTTAATAATTTTTATAACATAAAATAAAATAAAATCCAAAAAAAAAATAAAATAAAATTTAATTAAAAAAAGAAAAATAAAAAAAATAAAAAAAAATAACAAAAATAAAGTAAAATAAGTAAATAAATAAAATAAACCATATACACTAGCTATACTGTAAACCCAAGTCTTTAAAATAGCTGGCAACCACTTTCATGTAAATGAAGTCTTTTTAGAAAAATTATAATATTTCAGACACGGACGTTAATAAAATGCTTATGGCATTGCTAACGACTAATGACCATATTTTATTAACACACTTCTTGGCACCCTCGACCAATCATTGTTCAATAACTCCGAAACTGCTCAAGTAACTGAAAAACCGAATATCTTAGATTTTAAACCAGATCTCTGATAATGCAATGGCGAAAGAGGCATTCAATTCTATTAATCAGTTTTGGAGTGATACGTGAACAAGCATACAGACAGACAGACAAAAATTCTAGAAACTTTTGCTTTGGACTCTGTTGGCTCAATAGTAAACCCTCCTACCAACTCTTTGAATGTACAGGCATCGCGCTGATACAATTTTATTATGTGTAGTGATAATATTTTGATAAACCTTTCTAGGTGGACTTTACTTTGAAGCATTTCAT
Source organism: Merzomyia westermanni (assembly GCA_949987695.1). NCBI lineage: Eukaryota > Metazoa > Arthropoda > Insecta > Diptera > Tephritidae > Merzomyia > Merzomyia westermanni. Next base: position 102,870,460 of record OX465293.1, read on the forward strand.
AAATTTTCATGCAAGAAAAATAAGGCACACCCTAATGTCCATCCAACTAGTATGTATCCACATATATATGCCGTAATATGTTTATGGATATGAATACGAAATGTAAAATAGTTCAACAGCTTTATTATGATATGATTCCTTTGTACAGCAACAACATAAACAAAATGAAAAAAGCTCTTATATTCTCGCTTATAAATATGTACATATGTTTGTACTTAGGCATGTAGATTATGATGCACAGCAAAAATGGTCATATATATGTACACATATATATGAAAGTGTGTATTGCAAGAACACAAAACAATAGAAATATCATAGAAATTAAAACAAAGCAAGTATGTACGAGGAGAAACAAGTACACACTCAGCTGGATAAGTTGAAAAGGCGATTCCAGAGCAAGTTAAACAATACCAGAGGAATAGGAGGTTAAACAACTAAGTAGTATTACTTTCTACTAATACTTAATGTATAAGAAAGCAATTCACTTTATAGCATTAACTATTAAATTGTTTTAAAGAAATTTTAAGCATAAAACTGTTTAGCAGGGAAAGAATACATCGAACTTCAGCTGCAGAAAGAGGATGATTTATTTTTACAGAGATAATTGCAAATCTAAGACTGAGTGAAAGATTATTCTATCCCAGCAAATGATTGAAAAACGACCTATTTTTATAACACTCGGCCGTTAGATACATATCTAAAGCGGTTATCGATGAATGTTCACTTTTATTTCTAAATCTCAATCAATTTTTTATTCGTAAGCACTTAGCAACATGCCAATAAAATAACAATATCATTTTTTTTTTTTTAATTTTAAATTTTCATTGAAAATCACATGTGAACTTTTTGCTTCCGAGATAGAAATGAAAATCATGGTTTTTTTTGCTATTTTCAATTCAAAATTTTTTTTAGTTGAGCATGGAAGTGAGAAACAAAAAACGGCCCCTATTATTTATAATCACATTTTAGATCAATAAATTACGAAATAAATATATTTTTAAAAATTGCTAACTCGAATATGCCAAAGTAACATTGCGAAATATAAAAATATTTATTCAAAGAGATGAAAGTTAAGGGACGTAATAAAATTCAGAGTTATAGTGGTTAAGTTTTTAAATTTTTCTGGGTCTCTCAATGTAAGTATTTTATTTTCTTTTGAGTTAAAATATAAATAAATCTCTTTTGTTGATATACTAGCCGTTTTCTGCTTGCCTATAAATTTTTTTAATTTGAAGCAAAACTTTTGGCTGCTATTTCACAAGCAACAAGTTCACATATGATTTTCAAACGAAATTTAAAATTTTGACAAAAGAGTTAGTTTTGCTATTTAATTCATAGATAAGTCGCTAAGTGCTTATGAAAAAAAAATTGCCTATTTTAATTTTTGCCAACAAATTGGCACCCACGATTCAAAAAAAAAGCTAAACTATTTTTGTTTTATCTACCACGAGTCTTAAACAATATGACCTACGTTGTAATAGGAAAGCACACTTCCACTTTACCATGCCGGACTTCGAGTTCAAGTCGCATTGGAGTTTTATACTAAAATGGTTATAAACGAAAAACAAATCCACGCGCTTTATTGAACTAAGGAAATTTTATTGTTTTTAAGACGGATCCTCTGCCCTAACGCATCCTCTGCCCTAACTAAGCTAAATTAAAAGCAATACATAACTTGGAACACGGGGCGTATGAGTAACTTTATTTCTCAAACATATCTTATAACTTTAAACGAGTTATTCTTGTATATTTGCGTAGTTGTATATTTGTATATCCACTACTATCTCAGGAACGACTTAACCGATTTGTATGAAATTTGATATATGGGTAGTATCCTTTGTTTTAAGATTTTCTACTTTGGTGTTGCCACTTGGGGTGGTTCATAAGGTTGCCACCTATATCAATTTTTTTTAAATATTGAGCAATATATGGGAATATGGGTATCAAATGAAAGGTATTTTAGGCCGTATACCAACCAAAGTATTTTCGAGTAGGGTTGCCACCTAGGGTTGTCACCTGACCGCATTTTATTTATTCCTTCAGATATCGACCACTATCTCGGGAACGGCTAAACCAATTTCGATGAAATTTGGTAGAAGGATAGTATGCTTCCTTCTAAGATTTTATACTTGGATGTTGCCACTAAAGGAAGCTTAAAGGGCTGGCACCTTTCCGATTTTTATTTAAATATTAAGCAATGTATGGCAATATGGGTATCAAAGGGAAGGTATTTGAGGCCGTATACCAACCAGGATATTTTTAAGTAGGATTTCCACCTAGGGTTGCCACCTGACTGCATTTTAATTATTCCTTTTTATATCGACCACTATCTCGGGTACGGTTTAACCGTATCCTACCATTGATTCGCGTTTAATTTTTGTGGTTAGTGGTCGACATTTTAGAAATTTTTTTTGGAAATGTATGCTCTTGGTAAGTAAGATTATGCGACAAATTCGAAAAATACCGAGCAAGGCTCGGTCATTCAGGTACTGCACTTTAACAAAGTAAATTAATCGATCAGTTGACCCGCTAATAGCCTAGCTTCATTGAGCATTGTAAACATTTATTTTTGAATCAGATTTTTTTCGATAATTTTCTTTTCCAAAGCTTTGTTACGCCATCGATAAATCAAAATATTTTAAGTTGTCAGCAACAGCTACAGCTACATAAGTCCCTATATGTGCCCGATTCCCGTACATACATACAGTATATATAAGTAAATATTTATAACTACATGTACGCAATTATATATATAATTGCTTAGCGGTGGCCTACGTTTAACATTTCATATGTAATTGCCCGCCAAATGTAATTGAGTAAACTAAATAACAATTAGTTTGCAATTTTCCTTGCAGCAGTGACCGTACGTTTACAAGTACTGTCTCTACGCACAAACTGTCAGTAGGTATTTATCGAGCTTTGCCTATATAAACTACAAATAAGGTATAAAGCAATGATTAATTAATTACAAAAAGGATGGCAATGATAACAATAATATTAACTAAATAGCAGCAACTTTTGATTAATATTCAATAAACTGTTGTAATATTCTTTGATTCCTCAATAACGTTTTTGAGATAGTCTTTAATACTGAGTATATTATTATAATATTAAAATAATTGTATATATTGTGCGTTTTATAACCATGGCACATTTTGCATTGACATGCTTTAGTCATCTGTATAATAATACTAGAAAACCTGGCCACGTATCAGAACTTATAATATACAATACACGAGTATGGAAAAATCGGTTATATTAAATTTCAAGCTATCCAATCAATTATATTTAGCAGTTTTTGACTCATACACGCCGAAAAAAATTTTAATAACTGTTGCTTGGGATTCCATTGTCTGAATATGAACCCAACCAACCTAATTTTTTTTTTCAACATCTGCAATATACAGACATCCAATTGCTACAATTTTATTATGTACTGGCAGACCCGGCAGACGTTGTCTTAAAATTTTGCATGCCTACATTCCACGAGTTGTACTCTTCTCCCTCTCCACTTTTCGCTTCTTCTACAATTACGCATCCTTATCCCCTCCTCTTTCTTTCAATTTTTGCCTTTACCACCCTTAATTTTCCTCAAACACCACCTCTATATCTCAAATTTCAATTCCTACTCCCGTTCCTCTCCCATTTCCTCTGCGGGTACTGATATGTACATACTTTCGAAGATATATTGAATTAACTATTATTTTATCCTGGTACTGCTTTCTGTTTCCAAGGTTTTCTCGATATATAGAACACTTATCTATAAGATAAGATACAAGATATCATTAATTTGAACCAAATAAATTCCTAGCTATGCCGAAATTTTATATAGCCCGGGGGCGTGGCAACACCCACTTTTCCAAAACTATATATAGCCTATGCTTTAACCAGAAAATATACTGTGAAATTTCATAAAAATCGGGTGAGTAATAAGGAACATTAATGACCGTGTTTCCGTTCCGCTATACAATTTTTTTGTACAAAAACCGTTCGAGTCTGCGATATCTTGAATCAAAAGGAATTTTTATAATAAATATGAACGAAGCGGCTAGAGTAGATCAATAAGCAAACTCTCCTGCTGATATCTGTGCTAAATGAAATAAACTCTAGGGCAGTGCTGAAAAAGACAAGTTGAAGTAGCAGCTTTCGACAAATAAAGAGTTTGTTTGCCTAGTTTAGACGCCAAATTTAATACGGGCTTTACCACAGTGGTACTTCGGACTGAAAAGACACCTTGTCATGATACGTGATATGAAAAGCCCACTCGTCATGTTTTGTGAGCAATGACAGCATCAGATTTCCTTAGGAAATGTGTTTACAGAGATTTTCTATCCTTATGTATAGAAGAAGATATAGGCAGCCAATGGGCTCAGCACCTAGCATCTCGGAGAGGAAACTACTGACGTTCTGCATATAGTGTGGCCGATATTTGTTGCTTATTCACACAGTTGCTAATTTGGAAAGTTGTACACCAAGGGCGACTCTTCGATCGAGGTTGAGCACAGCTAAGACACTTTGAGTATTTACATCCATTTCTAAATTTTTCGCTTTTGCTTTTATTTGATTTGAGTGCACATTTTTGTGGCAAAAACAATGAGCTCACTCTTGCTCATTGTTCAAATCTGCCTCTCGCGGTGACTTGCCTCTCCTTTACACTAAATCTCGTATCTGTCCTTTTTTAACTATTTGTTGTCCGCCTCCATTGTTTGTTGCTGTCACTGCAACTGTGTTTGGGTTGAGGTAGCAAAAACCACTACACTTTTTCGTTTTTGTAATTAAATTAGTGTGGACATTAGCTGTCGTTTAGCCAGTCAGTTACCACCTTGGATTGCATACTTCAACAGTTTTCCATTCTTTGTACATTTTGATATTTACTCACTGTTTGTTTTGTGGTACTACTTCTATTTGGGGTCTCATGCCGATTCCCTGGCTCTTGTCACCTTTCTGTGCACAATCGCATGCTTTCTCGCCTCTTTTTTTTATACAAAACTAAATAGTTTGTGGTACATTTTTGCGGCTAGTTGTCGTTTTAATGGCTATTGGCTTTTGAGATTCTCTTACTATTGTGATATTTGAAATTTAATTGGGGGTTAGAAACATACAGACATTCCTGGCATTTTCGTGACAAGAACAGTTACAAGTTTTAACAATGCTTCCCTAAAAGGTTTCATTATTTTGACTTTTCGGTTCCCTTGGGTCAGCGTTACATAGGAAATATTTTGCAGTAATGACGAGCTCTTTTTTTTAGTCCTCTCTGAAAATTTTGTATTTTTATTTTCGGAGGAGGAAAGCTACTGAGGATGCTATTCGCATAATTATACTTCTTTAGATGATTTATGAATGAAAATTCTTGCTTTTACTTGCAATTGATAATTTTTTCTCTGCGATATGCCAAATGGCGATGGTAGCCTTAGTTTGTAAACTTTACAATCAAGGAACAAAAGCATGAAAAGGTTGCTCATACGCCACGTCGTAATTGACTTCCTAAAAAAGTTGGCTACAGATTTGGTCCATTTTTGGTTGTTTTGTTTCTTATATAAATTGTTGTTGTTGTTTTTAGCGATATTGAATTTCAATTCTTTAACACATAATTTGCCCTACTTATTCAATTGTATTTGTCTTATATAACTCTTATTTGAGCACAAGTCTACACACTCATACACTCATATTAAGCATGTAAATATATTGTGGCATCTATTAATGGGTATGGGCGTGTTTGCTCATTTATAATAAGCTTGTGGGCGTAAATGCGAATATCAAGCAACACAGTTAGAAATTGGATATTAGAATGAGTACTCACTAGGGTGAGCCTTACTTTTGTTATGACACATTTTTGTTCAGTCAGAAAACAGACCCTGCATAGCAAGTATCTCGAAAGCTATCAAAAGGCGTCCTCAAAAAATCATAAATGAGAATTTTTTATCCACAAGCAACCATGATGCATGATATTTAAATCTTAAACTTTAATTGAAACCAAAGTTAAAAATGCCTTCTTCTTTTAGTTTGCTTTTCCAATAAGAGCCTTGATAGTGGACAAGGCTCACAAAGTCGTTTAAAGGTTAGATGCTGTCCGGTTTTTTCAACTGTTACCAACGAGCACAAATAGTCGCCGAAACAAAGCTACGATTATTCTTGTGACCTTAAAGTGTTCAGCCCCCCGTCAGGAGCAAGTAATAGGAACATACCTATTATGCGCTTAAAACAAAGCTATTTGGTAACCGCTACCTTACAGCGCCGTTTGTGTACCATATTCCAAAGCTTTGCATTAAAGTAATGCTAATGTAGTAATAATGTAACAGCGTGGTAACTGTGACTTTCAGGGAACTTTACTTTTCTCTTATAAACTTTTGTTATTAGTCTATATATATATATAATTCAAATTACGTATGTATGTATCTATAGACCGACTTGTGTCCTAAACATATAAATCGCTCGTAACCAACTTTGAAACACAAACTGGATATCTTCCAGGGATGGTCATGGGCTAAAAAATATATTGATATATATAGGGGGCGTGGCACCTCTTATACAACTGGAACTGTTTATAGTCCATATCTCTGGAAGAATTTGGGCTAGACAACTGAAATTTAGTAAGGGGTTATATGAGGTTAATCCCTAACACCTGCATGAAAACTCGTGATACCTATGTGGGGTGAAACCCACTGGTATAAGCTATATATTTATATAAATCCTTGTGCATTCTAAGTAAGTCGCAGCACATAGGCGGCTTGTCTTAGAATGCAGTTCAAATCTACATGAAAAATGTTTGCGCATGAGATGAATTTTAAAATTAGATGAGTCGCTGTTCAAGCAAATTCTGAGACAGGGTGTTTCTGACATAAAAAACTAACCCAGCCAACGATGGCTTGTAAGGGCTTTCTAACCACTGGTTTTTTACCAATTAACTGTCTGGGGATCTTGCTTTGTATAACAAAATTGAAAAATGCGGAGCACCCTACTACTCAAATATGCATGCCCTTGTGGTGCTTTTATGGGTCTATAGACCACTATTTACAGCATTGGACTGCACCGGATATGTGATACATTCGCTTAACATGGAACTGTTTGCTATGTTGTGCGAAATGACAATGACTCCAACCAACAACACAGACACACAAACATACAAACAGGCATTTACTCACTCCACTTTGTTCATTGCAAGTGTTTTACATGCTACAACCCGAAACGGAAGTAAATCTACTCTGCGCGACCCAACGGATGTTGTTTCTGACGCACTCTCGTCATGCGCTCGGCCTATCGCTCACCCGAACAAAAAAAATAAAAGCAACGCTTTTGGCAATGATTCGTTTAATGAAAAATTCGTCTACCGAAAACTGCTCGAATCGATTGGCATACACCGCACTAGGCCGTTAATACAAAAACAACAACTGCAATGAAGTATAGCAGTACGACTAAACTAGCCCAGGTACGAACTGGTGTGTGCGACGAGTTTAAAAAAAATTCTTGCTTGTTACAATTGCGGTACCAGGCCATTCGTGACTATATTTGGTAGTGTTCGTCTGCCGGGCGTCATGTCAGCGGGCAGCAGCACCAGCAGCAAAAAGCAGCGTTAAAGGACATTTATATGGTTCAATCGGTTAACTATGGTCGTTTTGACTTGATTTATATTTCAATTATTTTTTTTCATTGTATAAAACAAGACTCTCAAAGTATCCGATTCAAAACTGTATCACACTCAGAATTGAAAAATTACAAGTGGATTTAAACAATTTTTTACGTATTTTGATCCATGTAATGTTTGAAAAACATTTCTGAGGCAATAAGCGGGAAACGCCAAAATTGTACTAAGATCTATAGCCACACAAATTTCATGGATTTTACTACAAAAACGAAAAATCCACAAACCGAAAACCAGACATAGATTGTCGGTTTAAAAAATTTTTTAAAATTTTTCAAAACTTCATGAAGCGAGCAAAAATTGCATACAAAAATGAAATAAAATATTTTTTATACTAACAATTCAATTGAATTGAAGTATGATTTTATTTTTTTAATAATTATTTTTAATTAATTATTAAACGTTTTTATTAGAATAGAATGGGAAAATTTTAGAGACAAAAATTTAGAGAAAAAAACAAAATAAAAAAAAAATAAAATAGTATAAAATAAAATAAAATAGTATAAAATAAAATAAAATAAAATAAAATAAAATAAAATAAATTAAAATAAAATAAAACAAACCAAAACAAAATAAAATAAAATAAAATAAAATAAAATAAAATAAAATAAAATAAAATAAAATAAAATAAAATAAAATAAAACAAACCAAAACAAAATAAAATAAAATAAAATAAAAAAAAAAAAAATAAAATAAAATAAAATGAAATAAAATAAAATAAAATAAAATAAAACAAAATAAAATAAATAAAATAAAATAAAATAAAATAAAATAAAATAAAATAAAATAAAATAAAATAAAAAATAAAATAAAATAAAAAAATTAAATAAAATAAAATAAAATAAAATAAAATAAAACAAATGAAAATAAAATAAAATTAAAAAAAAATAAAATGAAATAAAAGGAAATAAAATAAAATAAAATAAAATAAAATAAAATAATACAAAATAAAACAAATTAAATAAAATTAAATTTAATTTAATTAAACTAAAATAAATAAAATTAAATAAAGTTTAAATAAAATAAAAAAGTGTAATGCGCAAACCTCAAAGGAACATTGTTATTGCAACCATATTGACCAAAGACACCCTGTGCAATGTGTTATTTTTTCTCATTCCCTTCTTCTTCTAATAGTAATTATATACGAAAATCTATTTTAACATAAGCATACATAAAGAGCAACCTTTATAAAAACAGACAAGCTGTCTTTTTTTCCAACAAACAAATTTTACTCCCAAAATCAAATAAGAAATTATAGTAATGCTTTTCTAATTAAATTGATAAGAACCTTAACGCTTTCTTATAAAGTTCTAAAACTTGACTTCGGTTGTTTTTGTTTGCTTGCACAGATGTAAAGCAATTTTTCGACTTTTTGGATAAAAGTCATAATTGTTTCTATCCCTGAGACACGCAGATGCTTTCACAAGTGTAAAAAGGGCACTCTATAATTTACAAAAAAAAAACTCCAAACAATTAGCTAAGTACAATAATCCTTCATTTCGCTCCAAAGTTTATATGCGCTAATAAATTATATATAAATAAATGTCATTCGACTAATACATGCGACAACATGCCCATTAAGATATTTGAATGTTTCCTTAAAAAAAAAAACCCAAATTTCAATAAAAATTGGTACTTCATATAAAAGAGAAATATCTGGGCCATTGCTGTGCACAGCAGCGAGATATGACAGTCATTGGGGTTAAGGACAAAGCGTACAAAACGAATGTTATTGAATGTTGGAGAAAGTTTATGTTATTGCCAACTGATTGCCATACGCAATTGCCAATAGTAGATAATATAGTGAATGAATGAAGCTGTATAAAATATTGAGTAGGAAAATTACGACAGTGTGTGTAGTGGTGTGGGTCTGAAAGGACTTTTAGCAAAGATAGCCAACAGGCAGTTACTAAATGGTATGAAACGACTACAACTGGGGTAAGAGGGGCAATAATAAAATTTAACTTATGGCGCTGTTAGTGTAATGACTCCTTTAAAAGTCTGAAAATATCTAGCAAAGGAGAGCTAATAGGGTGTGTGTGTATGTTGCGATATGTACAAACACATTAAAGCCATCAAAGTGTCTGCGGAATATGCAAAATGAGCAGTCGACAGACATTTATGCATTTTGAAGCGCAAAAAGAACAAGAAGGAATATTTTTGTATACTTTCGTAGCTGCTTATATACATATTTATGTATCAATACAAAACCTTTTTGCAAGTTGAGATGAATTTCATGAAAACAACTCACGTTTTATTGATATAAAATATTAATTTAATGACTCGGTAACATTGAGCATACCTTCCATCTAGTTGTGAGCAGCTGCCGCTGTTTACTTACATTTATGTATTACATATGGATATGTGGTCTCAAATTGACATTAACATATGTAGGTATGTAGTGGCATACCTTTAACGATTCTCTCCGGGTTTGTTTTACTTAAGTATTTACATACCTTCAAATGGCTCTCGAGCACATCAAGTTTGCAAGCATTTTGCGGTTTAACCTCACAAAATATGGGCACATCCACTTGAGTATGGGTGCTTCGAATGAAAGTAAATTTTTTTTCGGAAAATAGTAAGCACTTTCATTTGGGTGGTGCCTTAACTTCAACTTTTAGTTCATGTTAGAATCTGCCCGGTGTTTGTAATTCAGCCACAAAAACTTATTTAATAATTTTTTTTGCCCTCCTTTCCTTCGTCTTCCTTTCCGTTCTTGTCTGTCCTCTTCCTTTCCTTTCTTTTCTCCCTTCCTATTCTCTCGTTGCTTTTTTTCCTTGCATTCTACGCCATTAGATACAGCTTATATTTTTTTTACTTCATCGTTTCAGTTTCTTGCCGTTACTTTCCTTCTTTCATTTTCTATCATTTGCTTTTTATTTAATTTTTCTGTATTTTAATTTATTTTATCTTATTTCATTTTATTTAATTTACTTAAATTTTATTTTATATTGTTTTATTTAATTTATTTTATTTTATTTTAAATTATTTAATTTTATTTTACTTCATTTTATTTAATTTATTTAAATTTTATTTTATTTTATTTTATTTTATTCTATTATGTTTAATTTAATTTAATTTAATTTTATTTTATTTTGCTTTATTTTAAATTATTTTATTTTATTTTAATTCATTTTATTTTATTTTATTTTATTTTATTTTATTTTATTTTATTTTATTTTATTTTATTATGTTTTATTCAATTTAATTTTACTTTGGTTTTATTTTACTAAATTTTTTTTTATTATATTTTATTTTATTTTATTTTATTTTGTTTTATTTTATTTTATTTTATTTTTATTTTATTTTATTTTATTTTATTTTATTTTATTTTATTTTATTTCATTTCATTTCGTTTTATTTTGTTTTGTTTGATCTTACTTTATTTTATTTTATTTTATTTTGTTTTATTTTATTTTATGTTGTTTTATTTTATTTTATTTTATTTTATTTTATTTTATTTTATTTTATTTTATTTTATTTTATTTTATTTTATTTTGTTTCATTTTATTTTATTTTATTTTATTATTTTTCATTTAATTTAATTTTCTTTTATTTTTTTAAATTTTATTTAATTTTACTTAATTTTATTTTATTTAATATTATTTAATTTTATTTAATTTTTTTTAATTTAATTTTATTTTATTTTATTTTATTTTGTTTTATTTTATTTTATTTTATTTTATTTTATTTTATTTTATTTTATTTTATTTTATTTTATTTTATTTTATTTTATTTTATTTCATTTCATTTCATTTTATTTGATCCTACTTTATTTTATTTTATTTTATTTTATTTTATTTTGTTTTATTTTATTTTATTTTATTTTATTTTGTTTTATTTTATTTTATTTTATTTTATTTTGTTTAATTTTATTTTATTTTATTATTTTTCATTTAATTTAATTTTATTTTATTTTTTTAAATTTTATTTAATTCAATTTAATTTAATTTTATTTTATTTTACTTTATTTTATTTTATTTTATTTTATTTTATTTTATTTTATTTTGTTTTATTTTATTTTATTTTATTTTATTTTATTTTATTTTATTTTATTTTATTTTATTTTATTTTATTTGATTTTATTTCATTTCATTTCATTTTATTTTATTTTATTTGATCTTACTTTATTTTATTTTATTTGATTTTGTTTTATTTTATTTTGTTTTATTTTATTTTATTTTGTTTAATTTTATTTTATTTTATTTTATTTTGTTTAATTTTATTTTATTTTATTTTATTTTATTATTTTTCATTTAATTTAATTTAATTTTATTTTTTTAATTTTATTTAATTTAATTTAATTTTATTTTATTTTACTTTATTTTATTTTTTTTTATTTTATTTTATTTTATTTCATTTTATATATTTTTGTTTTGCCGGCTCTAGGTCCAAAAGTAATGAAAACAATTTTCTTCATTTTCCCAATATATTTCGAGCACCTTCGGCGATCATCTTCAGGGGGCTACAACAACAATAATACAATTGTGCTAAGTTTAATTTGTATAATAGTTAACAAATGAAAATATATAAATTAACAATTTTACGTACATACATACCAACGTACATTTATATATATATACATACATTTTAATTTTAATTTATTTTGCTATGCTGCGTCCGTACGGTTCGCCAAGTAGCTTTGAACTGCTTTTCGAAGATTCTAACAGGTGGCGGTAGATATGTGAAATGTTAGATGTGTCTGTTTTATAGTTAAATATTTTGTTTGGTGGTGTGTATGTTATGTGGAGCATCTCTAAAGTGAAACGTTTGTTGTAATGCTTCTCTGTTTGTAGTATGCTCACTGCTTCGAAGTCTGGTTGATGGCCGCTCTCAGCACAGTGGGCTGCAAGTGCTGTTTTTTGTGTGTTACCAGCTGTTCTACACTTTATATCGGATCGGTGGCCTGATATTCTGGTTTTTAATTTATTTTTAGTGGTACCTACGTACTGTTTATTGCATTTTTCATTTTCTTTTCCGGCGCATGGAATTTTGTATATAACTTTGTTTTTATCTAATGTTGCTACTTTGCTTTTCATGTTGTTGAAGAACATGTTCGTGGTATATGCTGGTTTATGTGCTATTTTAATATTTTCTCTATCGTAAATGTTCGACCCTCTAAATCTTGGTTGGTAAATAAAACTAACACAGACTTTCCACCTGATGTTGAGGCGCTCCTTGCAAAAGGTCCAAAGTTCGCTCTGCCAGTTTCAAAAAACACATTCCCTCTATTCAAATGTATAGCGGATGGAGAAGAATTGGTACAGAGCGTGAAAAATAAAGAGGATCAAGAGTCTGCGAGAACCAAACTATCGTTGCTAATAAAAGACACAGTAACAAAGCACACAAAGAACACAGCTGATATTGCCATTAACGACACAGTGGAACGAACTCGAAAATTTCTAAACAAAAACAAAAATATCGTTATTTTAAATGCAGACAGGGGGAATGTGACTGTTGCAATGGAAAAAAGTGACTACATGGCAAAGATGAACAATATATTATGCGATCCATCAACATATAAAATATTACGACAAGACCTCACGTTACGTTTACAAACAAAAAACAATAACTTAGTAGATAAATTAGAGAAACTAGGTGTCATTACAAAAAGAGAAAAGTTCCAAATGATGACACATACCGTTCTACCACCACGCATATATAGTGCGCCAAAAGTACACAAAGACAATATGCCTTTAAGACCTATCTGCTCAATGATTAATTCTCCGTGTAAAAAGTGCAATAAAGTTAAAAGAGAAGATAAACAACTCCTGTATATGTGATGATGAACGTCTTGTGTCGTTTGATGTAGTGTCACTGTTTCCAAGTGTACCAACGGGTTTAGCAATAGAAACTATAATGACAAAGTGGGATGACATAAAACCACACACAGATATACCAAAAAACCTTTTTAAAGACATATTGACATTTTGTATCTCGGAAAACAGATATTTTAAATATGAAGAAACTCTCTCTCTCTATGGCGCGATATACAACAGGTATATCATCATAAACCTCCTAAGAGATTTTTGCGCCAAGCTTCTCTTCCAATTTGTGGTGTGCCGATTTGAATTTTCCCTACAAATTGGTGGGACCTACAGTTTTTTGCCGACTCCGAACGGCATCTACAAAGGAGACGAATTTTTTCTGAGAAGCCTGTCATGGCAGAAATACACTCGGAGAGTTTGCCAAACCACTGCCGAGGGGCGACCCCGTTTTGAAAAACTTTTTTCAAATCACTTTTGATGTTACCTGTACCAGGGCTCGAACCATGGACCTTCGGTGTGGTAGGCCGGCAACACTACCTTCACACCACGGCGGCCGCCGTTACACACAATTAAAGGGACTTCCATTGGGATCTCCAGCATCACCGATAGTAGCAGACATCATCATGGAAGAAATATTGAAAAAAGTGACTAACACGAGATTTCTTAGCAGGTATGTAGATGATGTGTTTTTGCTATAGTAAGGGAAGACGAAATAGAAAAGACCATGACAACTCTGAACGCATATCATAAAGATATAAAATTGACAATGGAGCTTTTTGTAAGTTAAACGAACTCAAGACCAGTTGATAATAATTCTTGGTTAATTATTATTATTTTTGATTAGAGGAAAAATTGAAAGCAACAAACATATACAGGCTATAGTTATAGTACTATTTCGAAAACAGCCACGATTTCTCGTCAGACTAATTCGTATAGGTTTGCTATTTTCAGGGGATCTTGTGGAGATCGAACCCACTCACTCTGATTGCAAGCGCAGCCGCCTAACCCTTAGGCTATGCTGCGTGTAGTTTTGCAAGCTGCGTAATTCAAGTTTTCCTCTAATTGACCATAAAACCAACAACAACAATAAATGTATACCGGAGCACGCGGTTATGTACAATAACTATCTTCTAAAAATAGAAAGAAGAATGTACAAAAACAAAGTTCAGCATATATGATTTACATATAGACAGAATGTCTAAAAATATTGTGTATACCGTTGGCAAGATAACAAACAACAATCTTTTGGTGTCTTCGAAGTACAAAGTACTTTAGCTCTTACATAGCCAATCAGTCATACTTCATCTGCTTAATAGGCCGCATTTATGCTGCTAACTGTCTTAATCCCATTATAAATTTTACAAATGTTTGACAGCGTGTCCTGTTCAACCATTTCACAATTTATAATATTTCCGCAAAATTTGTATTCCTGTCCCAACCACAAAAGGCTGTGCCTTGCTTTTCCATAGATTTTGAATGTGATTAAAATTTTAAATTGCTAAGAGCTAGCGCTGACCAAAAGGACGTGTAAACAGACGTGTTTGCAAAAGCATAAAACTTGTATTTGTGAGTTAACTTTATTGCCTGACCCATATATAAAAGTGGCCGCCCTTTATGCCCACCAATTGTTTGGTTTTGTAACAAAAGATAACGTCATTTACATTTTATGTACGCATTTCTGATTTTCTTTTGAGCGCTGTTTTTGGTTATTTATTTTTTCGTCTCTTACAAATTGATTTCTTTGTTATTTTAGGAGAGTGACACATTTACTTGACAAACGGAGATTAATGTCGTTGAATAGCGGTAATAAAGAAATGGAAAATAATAGCAAGAGTACATGTCAAGCAACATAAAAGGGCGATAGAAACCTGGCGGAATATAGAAAGGAAAATATATGATGAGCTATGATTTAAATTGTACGTAACAGGAAAAGGCTAAGTGCGAAAAATAATGAAAGGAGGGGGATACGAGACGGACAGGGAGAGTGTGAGGCAGTTAGAGGGAGATGGAGAGGAAGAGGTGCTATGTGCATATCAAAAGTACAACAAACTATTATACAAATTTATTTACGTTATCGTCGGCGTCCACCACATTTAATTGATTGGCTTTATTATTTTGTAATTGAATTTCATTGCGGTTTAGTGTGCCTACGGTAATCACCGAAGCCACAATCAGTAATGAAAGCGTAATATCCCAACAGAAAATGGTGTAAGCGAAAAAAATACTGCGGCAGGGATTGCATAGCGCAAATCATAGGTTCTCCAATCCAGGGTTGAACCTTTGTAACTTATTTGGCTAGGCGCTTCGCCGACGCCTACTTCCTAAGCGCACAGAGGGGTGCGACAATCAAAAATATTTGAGGTAGTAATGTCAAATCAGACGCACTGCAGCCACTACCTCAAAGCTTTAGTTACCTAGCGTAGTGGATTCATATCACGTCATTTGCTTTCAGTCCTCAACTAAATTATGCTTTATGTAAGCAACAAATTTATTGTTGGGATGTAAACTCGTTTTTGCACGTACTTGCTAGATCGTAATCTTGGATTAAGTTATTGGCGGGTATAATAATTTGGAGCGATATATAACACAGGGGTGGAAGTAGAGAAAGAGAAACCACCACTCCGATGGATGAACCAAGTGGAAGCCAATTTGACAGAAAGAAAAAACAACTGGCGAGCTATCATAGAAGACCAAAATTATTTATACGGTTAAGGGACAGAACAGAAAGAATGAACTTAAAATTATCACGCTCAATAAAAGTAGATAATTAGGCCTACCCTCTTATATGATTTTCTATTACAATAATTAGCTGCAGGAAACATAAAACAAAATGGAAAATTTCACAAAACTTTTGCTTTGGTTCTTGGCGAGCAAAGTCTTTTGGTGACGTGTCATAATGTCAATGGAATTATTGTCACTGACATTAATTCGCTTTTGCAAAGACAATGCAACTGCTATTTCAGGTGCAGTTACATAGATAATGGACTAAGCAGGTTTTACTCCAAATTTTCATTTTATACCTTATATATGTATGTATGTATATGAAATAAAAAAATTGTATTAAAAGAATTTTGATAATTTTCAGAAAATCGCAGAAGGCAATATAATGAATTTACATACATATATAAAGTTTAAAATAAAAATTTGGAATAAAAAATCGCGCGATCTCTGAAAATTATCAAAACTCATTCGATACAATTTTTTAATTTCATTCACATTAATTCTCTCTTGAAATCCGAATTAATGTCACTGACATTAATTCCATTAACATTATGACACGTCACCAAGTTGTTATATCTTTGGCAATAAACGAAAAAATACAAAGTCAGATTAAGTTAAAATTGAGTTACTACTACAATATTTCACAGAAATTTTCATGGACTCTTCTCCAATAATTAAGATTCTATAGGCCGAAACCCAAACACCAAAGATAGTTATCAGCTTTTTGAACTTGCAATTGCAACCTAACTCAATGCATTTTGAGCAAAACAGGCTTGTTTTAGAGTAAAAGCCAAAATAAAATAAATACTACTTAGATTTAGAGTGATGTTTTAAAGATGATCCCAAATCCCTGTTTTTATTTAACGAGTGCAACTTTCAAAACGCCCTTAGAAAAATTATTTTGGCTTTTTGTGCTTATTGTCTCATATATAGTATTTGATGCCACAAAAATAACACCGAACCTTTAAGGTTATATACAAACACATATACGCAAGTGTGGCTTTAATTAAAAATCTAGCACACCGACATTGCCGAAATGTGAGTATTATAAACGCGGCGTTAATGGCGACAACTGCATTTCCTGTTGGAACACAAAAACACACTTTGCCTGCTGCCGGCATTGCAACACCAAACAAGTAGCAAAACTAAATGTGTCAAAGCTGTTTTTCTGCCGATTGTCTGCATAAATCTAACCGTGAGGAAAACTGCGATCTTCGGTGCACGATTATATGGGACTAGCAATCACATTTACTTCGCTTTAAAATGCAATTTAAAATTGTTCTCACCATAAGTCATTGAAACTTGTATAAGGGTATCGTTACTCACAAACTCATCAGCAACTACTGTAGTCAACAGTTTGAACGCCTACAAGTATGCTCATATATTTGATGAGTGGATAAGCGGCGCATTTAAGGTCCATAGAAAAAAAAAATAATATTGAAAAAAAACAAACCCAACATTTTTGAGTTCTTTGAATAAAAAAAAGTTCATAGTTCACAATCGTAAATGTTAGTTATATAAGTACTAATGCGAAATAAGTTTTTTTTCAACCACTACTTTCCATTAGCTTTCGAAGAGAGACTCTACAAATTATATAAAATAATATATTTATTTTTTCCTTTGGAATTTTCTCTTTTGATAAATTTTTATTATTACGTGCTGAGTGGAACAACTTTATTTTAATTTCTTTTCTTTTACAACTCAAATTAAAAGCGTGGTACACAACACGTGATAACAGACCCTTCTTTATTTTTCGGGCTAATCGCAGCATCAGTTTGGATGGTTTCCAATAATTCTCCGGACCATTTTAGAATTATTTTGTGACATTTCGGGATAACTTTTTTAGATAACTTTATATGACTTTTTTGGAACTATCCCGGAAAATTCCCAAAATTATTCAGAAAAATTCCCGCAAGCAATCAAGAAATAATCTCGAAGTGATTCTGAAATGATACCGATAAAGTTCCTAAATGGTCCTAAAAACTTAAAAAAAAACGATTCCGAAATGACCCTAAAAAAGTCGAGAAATATTCCCAAAACGGTCCTGGAAGGAATCCCGAAATTACCCAGAAGGAATCCCGAAATTACCCAGAAATGAGGCGAAAAGAATCCCGCTTTTGTCCCGAAACTTTAAAGAACTGATCCCGAAAAAGACCCAGGAATGGTCCCAAACAGGCCCTTAATTATCTTGAAGTGATTTCGTAGAAGTCCTGAATATATCCCGAAAATAATCCCGAGTCTATCCCGAAATTGTTCCAAAATTATAGCGAAAAAGTCGCGAAATGTTCCAAACCCTGCCTAGTTCTGTATAATTTAAATTCTATTACAATACTCTCCTACAATTTTTTATTTACGCTGCATCAAAAAAGAGTGTCGACCAATTAAAAAAATACTTCAAATTTTACTCTCAATCAAACTTTGCATTGCCGCCTAAGAAGTTAACTTCGAAAGTTTCAACCCAACCTAATATCTGCACATCTATTAGATATATATCTTGTGTAGCAAACTTTGACCGCAATGAACTCTGAAACTACTGAACCGATTTGGTTCAAGTTTGGTACCGACTTAAGAGATAGGTCAACTTAGAAGATAGGATACTCTTTGCTTCAATATATTGAGGGGGCGCGGCATCGCTAAGCCGTTTAATTTGGAAAATCCGGAGAGGCTAATTAAACTAGATGCTCCAAATATTTACTATAGAGTCCATAAAACCATTTAAATCTTTACTACTCGAAACTTCCTCAACCACCTATAGGATTTTCTCCGATCATTAAAGCTAACGACAGCTAGCTTAGTATTTTAATTTGTGATTTTTTATTTGCATGAAGAAAAAAATAAACCAGAACTTGCACTGAACCTCTTTGCATCAAATTTCAATAAAAAATACGAACAATGACTCGTAAATTCAATTGTCTCCTACGGTGTAACACACTTCTTTAGCCCCACATTTAATTACGTCGTGTTTTAGCTATGACGTTGGCACTTGAATAAGCTCAATGCATAACATTCATACCTCCCGGCATATCCAGCAAACTGCTCATTAAAATGAGTCTCAAAAGCTGCGTACAGAATGCGTTGTCATCAGTCGTTAGTCGACAGCTGGTAAATGCCCGTAAGTACGCCACCCACATGGCGCCCTGCTTTCCACTTTGTTTCCCCTCTACGTATTCATGGCATCTTTCATGCACTATATTCTTTCCGCATATCAGCGTCTTTTTTTCTTTGTTGACTTTGTATTTGGGTGCTAAAATTCATTTTTTCCAACGTTGCACATTTAACAGGCTCGCGCCCAATGGTGCCAGCTGGGGTTTGTAATTTTCAGCACATTCACACCTCATCATAAAATCAAATTGAGGAGAATAGGCAGACGCAGTGCGACGTGTATATCTGTATGTATATCTACTTTCTCTCTTATCCATTTGTTCGGAGTTTCCTGCCTGCTGGGCGACCAAAAATTTTGCAAACATTTCAAAATGAAAACTTTTTCTTTTAAAAATTTAGTAAATTCTTTCAGTGTTTGTTTGTGTGTGTGCGAGTATCGGAAGGCTTGTGTGCGCTCTATTTGGACTGATTCCCTTTTTTTTTAATACTTTAATATATGTTAATCATTTTCTCTCTTTCACACTTTCTCTCTATCTGTTTGAAGGGAAAGTAGTCTAGATATTTTTGTAACCGGAAGTTTTTCGTCGAAGGGGTACTTAGTGGATCTTGTGGATTCCACAAAGACGAGAATGTTTTTTGGCTTTTCGTAGCTGATTCTCCTAATTGATTGAAAATGCCGGACCCATGTATACCAGTCTGTGAACGCATAGCGCAGTGCATTCACAAAGAAGTAGCTTCACTGTTTCAGGCTCCTCTTCGTCTTTGCAGCTTCTGTGCCCGTGAGAAAACCAATAAATAACGAGGGTCCCCCTAAGTGTGAGTCACTATTTCGATCCACTCGCGCTTTTCTCTGGGCACACCAGCTTAGTATTATTGCAAGTATTAATGTTTCTCTATCTGAAACTTGCTTGTCTGAGCTTACTACTCGCGAGCGGCATACCAAAGCTGTTCCAGGACTGTGAAAAGGGTGCGGATTTGCCTCCTCTAGCAAAACTGTCCAATACTAATATAGTTTGTTCTTCTTTGAGCTAATCGTGCTATGAACCTTATATCACTGAAACTAAAACCTAACTTTTTCTTTAATTTCACTTAATCCTAAGTCAACAATTTAAATTTTGATTAATCTTCGATTATTATTTCAGAGTCAATTTGCCACAAATACATTTATTTCGCTAAGCAGTTTTATTTGTGCCTAGCATGTAGTTGTAACGCGTTGGAAAATATCTGTATAGGTGAGTAGGCTTGTGAGCTTAACTTTTGTATTTTCCCTTACTTTAACTGTTGCTTCTTGTAGTCGTTGGTGTTAATGATTACGCTGGAACATTTTAACATGCCTAAACATACCCAGTGTAAAAAGAAATGAGTAAGAATCACTTACGGCAGTTCTTCTATGGAGTCTAGAAGGTCTTGACATCTCGATGAATTCATTAATTATTCATTACATGAAATGGGCCAAATTGCAAGGTTTCGGTTACGAGGGAATGGCTTATAGAAGGAGTTCGCTTTCAGCACTCGCTATATACGCCTCGGTGCACTTGTATGCTTGGCACCTTACAACGTCACTCCACCATCTGTGGACCGCTGCAGGCACGTTCCTTGCTTTTGCTAAGAAGCAGGTCCGTAATGATTTCTTCAGGGAAGCGGTTGACAACTTTTCTACTAGGGAAGTATCCAAAGTTGAAAAAATTCCAGACGACCTCTTTTTAAATTTGTTCAGTTCAGCACCAAAACTCATAATTCTGAACTGTACCATGTACACCGAGTACTTGGTTTTATTTGTTGTTTTTAGCGACAAAAACACTCCCCGAAGTTGTTGAGGAATGTAGTCGGAAGTGACAGTTATTTGCCGAGTATAAACCCGGTACGCTCCGGTACTTCCTAGCGGTACATTCCCGACTGTCGTGGCAGCGACCGAGTACTTGTCTACCATAACACTTAACATGTGTTTCTAAAAATGAGTTATGAGCTAAGTAGAACTAGTTCGAGACTGGTATATATCTATCAGAAATTTGTCAATTGACATCTCGTAATACGTCGCCATGTTATAAATATAGGTTTCTTGCAAAGAACAACGACAGTTGGATGATTGATACTAGTTTTGAAGTTATTAACAACTAGTTGGTTTGAATGCAGGTTATGTTTGTAAGTGTTATGTGTATGTAACTTTAGCAAAAGTGCTTTTTAGTGGCTTAACGTCAATGCCTTTGGCCATTTCATGTTAACGCTTTTGCTGGCATTGTTTGGGTGTCGTTAACTTTACGCTTTTACGGTTATGGGTTTTGTAAACGCAATACATTCAACGAATAGAGATAGCCAAGCACGGAGGTCTAAGCTAGCTTGACATACATACAGAAATATGTTGAACTATATATCTATCCAATTGCATAGCTATTTATCAAATCTATCCGCTAAATTTTGATTTATTTTAAATATGGAAGCGTGCTACGCAATCTCTGTGGCTACGCTTACGCTTAAGGGCTCCTCGCGTATATGCTGACCATATCCCATCTTTCCTTTTAGCAGATCATCTTTGGGATGCTACCATTCTTAGTTGTTAAGGCAGTTCGGGGCTCAACCTTGGCCATTCTGTGAAGATATTTGCGAAAGTTATTGTGTCCGGTTAATAACTAAATCAGGTAGAAGTAGTCTTCTCCATGAGACCGCTTCGACAATGGCACCACTTGTGGAATATATTCTCTGGTTCACCTACTTCAATACTATTGGTCCATGCGCCGAGTGGTGGCCAGCGCCGAGTCGATTCTTCTCTCGCTGCGGACCAGCACCATCTCTACATTCTGCTGAGCGGAAGGGGTGAATACAGTACAACGGTATAGAATCAGATTTGGATGCTAGCAACTTTCTTATGCATGGCTTTGGTCCACCTATGTTCGCCATCAGGCGACTCAGATTGGCTATAGTGGGCGCAGCCTTCTCGAATGATCTGCGAAAATGATCTGAGAAGCTGAGCTTTCTCTCTAACCTACACCCCAGATATTGCGTGGACCTACATATTGCTTCTTGTTGATACTCAGCACATGTTGATAATGGTGAGAATCCATCTCTTCGTGAGCATCACGATCTCCGCTTTTACCAGTGATTTCTGACATATGCAGCCAAAGAAAACTGTTTTACGTAACATTTCGAAGGTCAGGCCGAAGCATCGAGCCTTGGGTTGCGCCGCCTACTGAATTCAGCTTTGTTCGACCTTGTGTCGTTTCATATGTCAGCCAGCGGTCTCTTAAATAGTCCCTTACTATATCTAGCAAGTAAGCTAGTACCTTGAAGGTATTTTTAACATCCAACCTGGTCAATAGTGTTATCGGTCTTGCTTGGTGGCTTGCTGCCTCGACTTTCTTGATTACGTCTATGGCTTCTGCTATGTCGTCTACTGTGGAGTGTCCTCTCAGTAGGCTACGTTATCGGTGGGACAGTCCTCCCCCATCGTGTATGGTTATCGTTAGTTGATAAGGCTTTCCATAATTTTATCCGCTGTGTCATATATGCACAGTGGGCGGAAAGACGAGGGGGAGTTTAGGTCACCTTTCCCCTTTGGGATAAGGACGAGCAGTGCTGTCTTCCATCGGCTTGCAATTTCAAATAACGTATCAATAATGATACAACGCCACTTTGTTTGTATGTCCCATTGTTTGAAACGTTAATGTAAATTGTTGTATTAATTAAAAGAGAAAATGTAAAAGAACGAAAAGTATTCAAATGAAAACTCGGAACGAAAACGAGGAAAATTAAGAACGAAATTTGTGCTGTGAAATGAGAATGAAAATTCACTCGACTTTTTTAACTACCATAAATATACAAATATACATACGTACAATAATACTTTGTATGCTTATCGAAATGTAAGATTCAGCTTGTAAAGGTAATTCACACAATCATAATGAAATGTTGGTGGCTGGTTAAAATGAAGCGAGCGATCTATAAAGCGCCGCAACACAAATTGCCCGGTTAACTTGTGCTCACTCATCATTCGTACCAGCATGCATGTCTTTCTAAATTAGACTGGGCTAGAAACCATTTTTTTTTTTAAATAATGATATTATTTTTCTGAATGAAGAAAAATACTGGAAAAGTGTCATACCTTAATATTGATTTTTATAGGATTATCAGTGATAGTCTAGATCTTTCCGGACTCATCTCTTTTTGCCTTCTAAATACTGATTTCAAGCTTTTAAAAAAATCTAAATCAAGATTCTTAACCGAAACCGCATTAAAAATTTAATAACAATTTGTGCTTCCGCCCTAACCCCAAAAATCGTCAGTGATTTGTTTTTGTTTTTTGAGGTTAGATCCGAAATGGGAGCCGCTAAGTAACATCATAGTTTGCGTTGAAATACATGGAAGTACATGTGTCATGTTGCCAGATCCGTTTACTTACTTAGTAAATAGCTTTTGAGCAACAAATTTGAATATATTACGTAATCCCATCATCCCCATATTTTTGTAGTTAGTGCCACCTACAGTGCTGTGCTGCCAACTCTCTTTGCGAAAGTCAGCTGATCATTTTTTACTTTGTTGACAGCACTTACAGTTAGATACATTTAAAAAAAATCCAATCTTAGTCTTTTATTTGAATAATCAACTGTCACGAATTTTGAAGAGTATGTCGTGATCCCGAAGTTATAGCTAATAGCATTTTCCAAGGGGCACGAACGGGAGCTCCGTCGTATTAATTTAGTTAAGTGCTAAAATATATAAACTAACCTCAAAAATGATATTCAGTTCTGTAACTTTTCCAGTAGTGTTTTCCAGTCAGTCTGAGAAATTATATCATTTCAAGTTTCAAAAGAAAGAATAGTTTTGTTTTTTGGCTCAGTCTAATCTAGATATAGTTGCATCTACGTATCTCATTTCACATTTGGGGTGAAATTTCATTGATTTTCATAAAAGATTGTACGATAAAATACCAATGCCACAATTACTTGAAACAAAAGCGCATTTATGTTGTTACGCAATTTCGCAACACGATGCCATACATACTATTTACCGGTACAAATATAAAAACAAATATTTTCAACAAACAGTTCTACATGCACTTATCTCATCCGTGCATAAATACCCACCAAAGCGTTAACACCTTATATGTATATGGTTTTTAATATTTCACCATAAATTGTACGCTTTTTGGGATGAAACATTTTAGAACATTTCTTTCTTCTCATAGCGTATCCATATTGTATAAACCAAATTTTTTAAATGTTGAGCTCTTCAATATTTTTTGGATTGCAGTGCAGAGAAAAAATCCAATAAGGGCTTGCCTCTCCAACATGTAGTTTTTGATTTTTAAGGAAACTACTATTGAACCTCTCCGATTTTATGGCCTTTCTTTCAGAAAAGTGATCTAGCTTGATTTGCTATCTCTTTGTAACTGATGCTTATCTAGCACAGTGACAAAACAAAAGCTTGAATAACACTAAATTCATTTGTGGCTCAAAAACACATGAGAAAGACTGATTTGTTCCCTTTGAGGTATTTTTGGTAGCTTTCACTGGCACAATGTGCTTAAACAGCGTTTAAATATTTGAAATAAACAAATAAAATTGTATTTGAATTTACTTAGAACACTGCATAACAGCAAATTTGCAACAGAGTATCCGTGATATTTTTCTGAAAGGAGACATAATTTTTGCCTAACCAAGCCGAGCAGTCTTATTTTTGAATTAGATTATGGAGTTGACAATGGGTTCTTTGCACAAGCTTAGGCTATTTGATTATTCGTAGAGTATACAAAGTTCTGAGACTTACTTCTCTTACTCACACTTAAAACGCCATTTTGTCTACTTTTGACATTTCTTTGATTATTTCCGAAGGCATCATAAATTTGCAATATTTGGCTTAAATATGTTGCTAATGATTTACTTTGCGTTTCTTCTTTTATACGGTCCCATATCTCCTTTGTTTTTGATACATTTTTTGAATATATCGCGCCCTAACCGCAATTTTGGCGTAACCAACAAAATTTTCAAACTCCGTATTTTGCGAGATATAGATAATTGTTCTTATATTAAACCATCTCACAAAAGAGCACAACTGTAATATGTACCATTACAAAAATAAAGTAAATGTAATTATGATGTAAGTAACATTTTGCCTTAGAATTTTTCATATTTGTAAACTACAAAAACTCCTGTAAAATTTACGTTGGTTACGTCGTGGGGCTCGATATTTTCCCAAGAGCCTAAGAGAGTTACCTTTAATAGTGTAAATAAAAAAATCACTTTAAAGTTCTACATGATATGCACGAAATACCTAGCCCCTGTCTGGAAACACTAAGGTTACTCGGTTGCAAAAAAGATCTAAATTTGTTGTACTGTGTTATTTAAAAAGAAGTAACTATGCGTTGGCACGTCTGCTTATAGTTAAGCAGTTCAAATACATTAAGGAGAAATTCTTATAAAAAAAATAATTCGTTGGAGAGATGCGGTTCATTGAAATCGTAAGTGCTGCTTTTGTTATTTAAGCGAGGTTTGTCAATTCACACTCATTCTATTGTCCAGGTAAAGAAATGTGTCAGAAGCTAGAGGGTGTTTTAGTTTGTAATTTGGTTTCGTACATTTATCTATGTAATATTTTTATGGCTAATTTAGTCCATATTTTGGCAGTTTTTTTTCTGCTTGCCTAGAATAATGTTTGAATTAAAAGTAACAAAAAATAAGCAAGCAGAAAAAATTATAAACTTTGAAACCGTTGGTTGCTATCTTTCAAGTGATGATTTCAAAAGTAAATTTCAAATTTTGAAAAAAATAAAATTGATTTGGTTGTTTTATTTATAGGTCGCTAAGTGCTTACGTAAAAAAAGCCGGCTTTTATGTATACCATTTATTAACTAGATACTTTCACACGAGCTCATACATAATCTAAATATGACCAACATATTATTTGAATGCCTTAATTATTTAACAAAAATTTAGGCTATCCTCGTTAACGTACTTTCAAAAGATTGACCTATCAAAACACCCTTTTCAAAATAAATTATTCGTGGAACTAAGAGTTCTCGCCTCTCTCAGGTTTTTTATATATTTTATATTGTCGACCTTACTTAGGAAACTATTTTGCTGACCGAATTATTCATTGCTCTCTTTTGTACGCTAACAAACATAGATTTTCAATTTAGAAAACAAATATCTGGATCCACCAGAAAACTACAGATCAATATAAATTAAGGCGTACAACCGTTTGAAAAAATGTGTCAAATTAGTGTCTATAAAAACGGAATAAATTGACACCTTCGAATGAAATGCAATGATCAAACGTGCTGCGAACAGTAGGTGCTGACACGAGAATATCGGTGAAATTTTAAATATTACTACGAGCATACAGTATGGAGTAATTGAGATAACATGGTTACTTATTAATGTTCCTATTTACCTAAATTAGTTACAACAAACTAAGTATTTATGTTATAGCTTTGATAGCCAACCAATTCCTTTTTGGCACAACTAAGTGTGCACATTTAACTGGGCGAAATTTAAAAAGAAATTGGTTTTGAGATTATAATGATTCTATTCTTCAGAATGGCGAAAAATCATTCTGACAGAATGACAGATCCCAATTCAAGGCGGGACCTCGAGCCATTATTAAATCCAATTCACTTTAAAAACCTTTATTTATATTTTTTTCATATCAAAGCACGCCAGTCATCACTTTTTGCAGAATTAAGGTTAATTGAATTCAGTTTCAATGCAATTGTAATTTGACTTCTAGTCGAGTTAAATTCAATTTCATTTTAGTTTGAATTAAATTTTACATACATTTTAATTCGGTTCAATGTAAATTCAATTTCAATTCGATTCCAACTAATTTTCAGCTAAATATATCTCTCTCTATCTCTATGGCGCGATATACAACATCATAAACCTCCTAACAGATTTTTGCGCCAAGCTTCTCTTCCAATTTGTGGTGTGCCGATTTGAATTTTCCCTACAAATTGGTGGGACCTACAGTTTTTTGCCGACTCCGAACGGCATCTACAAAGGAGACGAATTTTTGCTGAGAAGCCTTCCATGGCGGAAATACACTCGGAGAGTTTGCCAAACCACTGCCGAGGGGCGACCCCGTTTTGAAAAACTTTTTTCAAATCACTTTTGATGTTACCTGTACGAGGGCTCGAACCATGGACCTTCGGTGTGGTAGGCCGGCAGCTAAATATATGATTTTCAATAATTGCGATTAAATTCACTAGATTTTAATTCAAATTCTAATAAATTTCCCATCAATTTCAATTAAATTTCAATCCATTTTCCATTTCAGGTCATTATAAGATCATCAATTTCAATGGCATTCCAATAAATTACAATTAATTTTTAATTAAGTGTCCGTTTGATTTCAATTCAAATTCAATCAATTTTAATCTTTTTCAATTCAATTTAAATGCAGTTTCATATTATTTTTAATTCATAATTTAGTATATTTATACCTTTCATGAACATAAAATGGTATTAAAACTTTGGTCCGATTTTTGTAAGTATGAGAAGAAGAAGAGATAGACCCACCAATAAGTATACCGAAATGATCAGGGCGATGAGCTGAGTCGATTTAGCTATATCCGTCTGTCTGTTTTAGAGATATCTTGGTGAAATTCGGTATGGAACCACCATTTTTAATTTGATTAATCATTTGTTGGAATCAGCAAGATCGGAGCAATACAACGGATAGCTCCCATACAATCGATAGTTTCGATTAATGGTTTTTGGACTATAAATTTTGCAATTAAAAAGCTAGGCACGTAAAACTTTGCAGGTTTGGTATATATTTATATGTAATGTGTATAGTGAAAATCAGTCATATCGGACCTACATAACATATAGCTTCCAAACAATCGATAGTTCCGATAAATGGGGTTTGGGCTAAGTATCTTTAAATTATCAGTTTTGTAGAGTTTTTACTAAATGTGAGTAACGATCGGACACTTAAAACCGTGATGCGTATTCATGAAAGGTATAAAGTCTTCGGCACAGTCGAAGACAGCCCTTTTCTTACTTGTCTTCAATTCAATTAAATTTAAGTTCAACATCGATTCCATTCCAACTAAATTTCAATTTAACTAGGCATAAGTGATAGATAAATTAAAATTCTATTGCGGGATCACAAAACATCTAAACATTTTATTGTATCTGTTCACAATAAAAACTTGCTCAAAGGTTCATTATCACTTCCACCAGAGCATATAAGCACAAGAATTGACAAGCTTACAGATGCATTATATGGATGTTCGCACCTTAAGTTCGGTGTGTAAGATACGTTCCGCCCAATCTAACTTACGATAGTAGTTTCAATTAACACTTTCGTGGATATTTGAGTAACATATGGCTATTCTTTACGAAATAAAGGCTTAACACTTACTAGATTTTTTGGTAAAATTTGACCAGTTAGAAAGGCACAGGTTTTTTTAAATAGAATGGTAAGAAGATCTGTTTATAAATTTTATGTTACACAGTAAGCAATTTCTAATATTACATATCATTAAGTTCATCAGCTTTATTATTTAATTCGTTAAATTATATCTGATGATGCTTAAAAGCTTTATTTAGCCTTCGCCAGAGTATGTGGAATTTTCAATCTCGTCATTTATTGTGATTTCGTATTGACAAATTCAAAAATACTGTTGTTGTTGTCTTAAGTAAATCCAAATTAATAGACCAGTTATTTCTACTAAGTTGACACACATTTTGTTAAGCAAATATAAAAACTGCAAAAACAATGCGTGAGAACGGCCAGATGGCAAATGCGATTGAAAGGGTGCTGTTTTGCAGTTCTGAAACTTGTTTTTTTTTTTATGAATCCCGATCGAAAGTAAAATGTTTGTCCCACTTAATTTGATTTATTTTGTGCTTTATCTCAACCGGAAATCCAGAACTAATCTCAAAATCGTGAGTAGTTCAGAACATAAACCATTTCCTCCTTGTTAGTTAGAATGCGTACTGATGTGGCGCAAGGCTAAGAAACAGGAAGTATTCAATGTCGCTATGCATACGAAGCAACATAGACAAGTTGGGTTCTGAACAATACTTGCCTATAACATCCTATTTTGTATTAAAAATTTAACCGTTTACAGGATAACAACAAAACTTCCATATTTATTATTATCGAGTTTGTGTATGAGTATTCTTATGAACTTTTGCTGCACGTACCATACAAATAATTCAAAAATATTTATAAAACAAGTAAGGAAGTCTAAGTTCGGGTGGAACCGAATATTATACACTTAGTAGTGATCTATTATGGCATACCAATTTACGTAGGTCTATTTTTATACTTTTCAGTTCGTATTATAAAGCCAGCTGATTCAATAAAAACACTTATGTTATGAGTTTTGAGGAGTAAATAAATTTTTAAAAAATATAAATGTATGGCGCGATATACAACAGGTATATCATCATAAATATCCTAAGAGATTTTTGCGTCGAGCTTCCCTTCCAATTTGTGGTGTGCCGTTTTGAATTTTTTCTTACATATTGGCGGGACTTACAAATTTTTGCCGCCTTCGAACGGCATCTACAAAGCAGATGAATTTTTGCCGAGAAGCCTTCCATGGCGGAAAGACACTCGGAAAGTTTGCCAAGCCACTGCCGGGCGGCGACCCTGTTTTGAAGAACTTTTTAAACCACTTTTGATGTTACCTGTCCTAGGACTCGAATCTTGGACTTTCGGTGTTTTAGGCCGGCAACACTACCGCCACAACACGGCGGCCGCCATTAATTTTTTATTTTTACATAAATAGCTTCCCTGCCAACAACTGCTAACCACCTTCTTCCCCGAAATTCGCAAAAATTGTTTTTTTGCGGTTCAGTTTTCCTTTAAACGCTTATTATGTGTGCAAGATCTTATTGATATAGCTTGCATGGTTATAAAAATATCGCGTTTTACATTTTACAAACAAATTTTTCCGAACTATGTTGGGCGTGGCCGTTAACTGATTTCGGCCATTTTAACAACAAACATTAACTTTTATATGCCCAATATTTACGCCAAATATCGTTTCGATAAATCAATTTTTGCCGGAGTTATGGCATAAAAATTTTTGTGGAATAATCCACTAAAAAAGAGGCGGGGCCAAGCCCATTTACAAAGTTAATATTTTTCGAATTTCTTCGTTCACGGATACTTTGAAAGTGAAATAGAAATGATGTAAAGCTTTTGTACGCAAAGTTATTGCCTATTAAATATATCTATGATCCTTTTCAAAATCTTTTGTATAAAAGTGGGCGTGGACCTTAACCGATTTCGCCCATTTTTTTCCTGAATATCCCCTCTATTAATATAAATATGTGTGCTAAATTTCGTTTCTATATTTTTGAACTGTTTTTGATTTATGATTAATTTTATTTCTAAATTTGACCTAATCCAAAGTGGGTGGTGCCACACCCATTTTCAAAAATTTCTTGAAAAATGTATTTTCGCCTTAACGTTAATGTTCACACCAAATTTTATCCTTTTTTTGTATATTCAAAAATATTTTATATATAAAAAGTGTGTGCGTACCACTACTAGGTGTAAAAATGTCGCGTTCTCCCATGCTACTTGGTTTGGTGTACTGCTCGGGTGAAATACAATGTCAAAAGAAGATGGGATTGACCACTGATTGTTTGATGTAAAAATAAATATCGAAGGAAATGCATGGATGAGCAATAAAAACAATAAAAATGAAAAATAAGTTTTTGCACAGGTGGCATCACTCTTCTTAAAGAAGTTTTCACTTCAATCATATTTAATGAGCAATCTTCCCTAAGACAACGCTTTCTTATTATATAAAAAGTAAAGAAATCCCCAATTTAACTACAAGCTTCAAGAAACTCACCGAAATTTGGTACAATGCCTCTGCACCGGCTCAAAAAAAGTCTCTTCTGAAAACTCTAAAATAGCTTAGAGGCTGATTTAGTCCTTAGCTGTTTTTCATTGTTATTAATTTTTACCAAAAAATAATGGTTTAATTTTTCTCTTTAATTTTCGTCCCCTTTTTTCGTTTACTTTTCGAAACCAAATTAAAGTATTTCGCTAATATTTTGATTTGACCAAATTAGCTTTGTTCGCCTGCCAGCGTAACCCTCACACTTGGGCAACATTTGCTGCAAAGACTAGTAGTAGTTAATTACTACTAAAAGGATAATCGTGTCGCTGTTTAGAAGTGCGTTAATGCGTTTTTCTCATTTATTTTAGAAGTATTTACACCCATCCCAGCTCACGCAGTCTATGTAGAAACTATTTTCCTTGTGCTGTCCTCGCAATATAGGCTTTGTGGTAAGGGATAACTAGCAGATAAGTAAATATTTAAAAAATTTATTTTTCGTAAGAAAAACATTTGAGAAATTCAAAGTTATTTATTTTTAAAATATTCTCATTATATAAATTGCAATTAATAAATATTAATTTTTTACAGAATGGAAATTTCTTTAGCAAATTTCATCAATTCAACGTCGTCTTTACACGATATGATATACTGAAGCCTGTTTCCACTGCTGACCATTGATCATCGCTGCTGAAGAACATAATGTAGGGTGGAGTTGCTAAAAGAGAGAGCAAAAGGTTGTATGCAGAATAAGAATATTCAATCAAGAAAAATTCTGTAATAAGAAACTCACCAACTAAAACCTGCCCAGCAACTAGCGCCTGCCCACAAAAGTAGGTCGGCTGGAAGGCTGTATTATCGACAAACATTGTATTTGGTATCATGAGATAATCATTTTGCCGTCCTTCTGTGAATATCGTTGGATGACAGTCTTCATCGTAAAATGCATTTTGTTGCTCAGCCGAAAGTGAAAATTTATTGAGTGTGTACCTGACGAACAAATGATATATATAAGTCAATATAATATAAGCTCCCAAGTCTTGCGCATTCTGAGCTCACTCACTCAATCATGGTGGTGCCCGGTAGCGGCTTGATACAAATCGTATACTTCAAATCCTGCATATAATAAACATTTCCAAAACTTTTAATTGTGCCAGTTGGTTGTTGAAAATATTGAAAACATCCAGGTGGTGCCAGTAAATCCAAGTCGCTATGTTTCGTTGAGAAAATTGTACGTAAATCTTGTATATTCGTTTGACCCATGAATGGCAACATTATACCATTACCCACACGTCGCTTGGGCTCTGGACACTCGAGCTGTGTTACCACTATATACCATGTAGATTGTGGCCATTGATTGGGTAAATTGAAATCGATTGGAACTTGTGTAGCACCCGCTGCCACATTGAAGGGTAAATACATGTGTTGCCCCGCATTTTCACCGCACACTCTAAAATCACCCACGGCGAAGTAGTCGGTACAAGTCAGTGTTGTCGTTGCCACATCTTCTGTAGGTTGTTGCAACTCGAAACGTTGAAATTCGATGAGTACTTGACAAACACTGCTGCTGTAAGGGGTTATTATGTAACGGCAAGTTAATGGTAGTTGTACGGGATTTTTGATGATTGTGCGCTTCAGACTGGACGTTTGACCGCATTGAAGATTTGCTGTTCGAGAAATGAGGAAAATAAGTGAAAATCAAAAAAAAATTGTTACATTTTTTTAATGCGTAAACTTATAACTAAACTAGCACATCGGAAGGGCCAAAAATGGAACCAAAAATTAAAAATCCAACGTGGGCAATGCTACGTACCGCCAGATGGCGCTGCTTGCACACAGGATGGTGAAATGTACAAGGTGGCGCAAAAGTAATCCTCCTATCAGAAAATGCTATAAATTTTGCGATTGGCCCCTAACGTCAGTTCTGTTTTGACATTTGTGTAGGAAACACATGCGAAATACACGTTAATAAACAATGTTACGCTACACTGCTCCAGAACGCGGAATATTGCTGACTATTTATTTGACCAATAATCGGTCGGGGCCAAACGGTTACTGTGAATGGTGAGCGCTACAGAGCAATGATCAACGAGTTCTTTTTGCCGCAACTTGATGAATTGGGATTGGGAAACATGTGGTTCCAACAAGACGGTGCAACAGCACACACTGCACGTGCCACAACCGATATGCTGAACATCGGAAGCTTACTTTTGCGCCACCTTATATAGAAGTAGGAGTTTAGCTCACAGAAAAACTAACGTTCTGATAGCATATTGTTTAGCAAAGCTTGAAAATTCTGTTATGAAGAAGTCTGTCAGCTTCCGAAATTTATCTACAAGGGCGGTTGCCTCGACATCTCGCTTTTATTTTTATAAAAATATTAAAAAGAATAATAATTTTCATGCATGAAGTGAACACAAGACATTTCAAAATCATTATATTTTATGACTATTTCTCCAGAATGTTCTGTTCGCATCTCAAGACCTCGCCACATCGGAAACTCAAGGAGACTCAAGCCAAGAACCAACTGACAAAAGGATTGTATGTTATGGATTAAAGCTATACACCCGAAACTTGTTCACCCTTTATGTGACATTGACACCTACTGAGGTGGTTATATTCCGCAGTCGGACGAAATCAACAATATTACTTCCCGAATCCCCGTAATAGGGAGTAGCTGTTGGTTAGATTAAATAGCCTCGTTCACAACAACCGATACTGAAATAAAGGCAGTTACAGGTTTTAGATTGAAAAAGAACACACCGTCGGAAGCGCTTGGCAGTGCAATCAAAAATGTCAGTCTGTATCCGAAGATAAAGAGCCCCTATTCATTCTATGTAAAGATGAGGAGAGCCTTCGCTTTTAGAAACATCTTCTCTCTACATATATTTAAAATAAAAGAGATCGATGTCTGTAAATTGCGGATATTTAAGAAAAATGTACGGGAGTAATCACTATTGAGCCAATATAATCCAAACCAACAGTATTTAGAATTTTTGTCTGTCTATATATATGTTTGGACAAGCATCACTTAAAAACTGCGAATTAGAATTGTATACAACTTTCACCGTGGTTCTACTAGACGTCTAACTTACAGTTTAATATTTCCCTTATTTCGATATATTGGCCGTTTTCGGAGTTATATACCAATATGTGGACCAGGGTGACCCAAAATGTGTTAGTACATTATAGGTAGCAAACCATGGGTGCTTATTAGTGTTGCAATAAGATATGTATGTGGTTAAGTTACCTATCTCAATTGGTTTCGGAAATACAACGATACAAACCGAACTCAGTCTATTTTAAGTTCTGAGTATGATTTTTGGTGGGAATTCTTCTAAGTAGTATGGTCGGGTAAAGTATATCAGACAGTCATTACATTATTCAAAAACTAATGGTTTCAGAGGACAGCTATAAATGAAATCAGCGGCGAGCATTACTAATATAACTTCATCTACCATTGTGGGTACTACATGCAATATAAATCTGGATTCCAAGAACAGCTGGTACATGACTAAGCGTTAATCCATCAATAGATATACAGGAAAATAAAATGATCGGGGCTAGTCAAGGGTAATCACGAGCATGGATGGGTTTTCCGATATTATGGTTAGCTTTTTTATTAGTAAGTGTTTGATCTGCACTCCAGACCATTGCAACGCCTGCTTAGCGAGCTTTAAAATTTCTCTCTAATAAGTGTTAAAACTGAGGTCTAATATGTTTGAGAAAAAGCGACTGGCTGGTAGATATCATAGGGAGCAGCCGTTTCCCAGTCCAGCTTATAATATATCAAACAATTTTCTTGATGGTATAAACTCCAGCAAAAGTCTTAAACGGAGCCGAACTACGCTTCTTATTGGCTGTTTTTTAATTGTAATTTCGATGCTGCTACAATTTTTCAAATTAAAAACAATAAAAAAAATCATTTCTATACCCTAACAATTTTGATTGATTGTTCTCAGCGACCAGGACTAATTTGATTTTCAAAGTAAATTTCAAATTAAAAATCATTTTATTCATAAGTTGATAAGTGCTTACGAAAAAAAATTAAGAACTTGTATCACTTTTGTGTTTTTCTGCCTCATTTCCATTTACTCATATTTAACTATTTTATGACATCACTCACTTTCACAGCATACTCCATAGGTACTACAAAATCCTCTTGGCGTGCCGCCTCGACGCATGCAATTAAAACGCGTCAAACATGTGCCTGATACGCCCTCATTTGTGGTGCAAGCATCAACCAATGGACTACGGCGAGATTGTCGAAACATCGCCACATCAAGTGCTTCTTGCGATTGTGTATTTGGATTAACATAAGTAGCATTTAAATTGTCATAGAGAATATTATCATGCCAAACAGCGGAGCGAACGTTGCACAAGAATATTTGGATTACAAAGATTATTTGCCAAAAGTGTAATTTGGCTAGCGGGTGGTGCATTTTTTAATAATTTATTTCAATTTTTTTGGAACACTCGCACAGTTTTTAATTTCTTGCTTAATATTTGTAATTTTTTTTTAATTCAATAACTTTATCCTTTCCACTTTAAACGAGCTCACTTGCTTTCTCCTTAATATATGTTTCTATGTTCCATTTATATATGGCTTGCACTCACTCTTTAGCATTCGTATATCGCGCGCTTACGTACCGTATACTGTGCCGTTAGCTTTCTAAAGCATTCATTTTATAGAACCATCGCGGTGCAGCACACAAAGTTCACTTGAAGCGCGCAAAAGCCATTCATCGATTATGCTGACAGTTCGTGCGTTCTTCAATTGATCTAACGGTATGACCGATGTAAGCGCACGGGTGAAGATGCCAACTCAACCATAGATGTGTGTAAGCTGATCGTGCTTTGGTTCACTGACTGTGTATTTACTACACACTTTGTTTACACAAACAACGCACCTTATTCTGTGGCGCTACCATTTGTTGTGTAAATATTTGCGCTCAACGTTTTACTTAAGTGCCTCGAAATGTAATGCCAAAAAATTTGCAGAATGAAATTCACATGAGAAAAGTTATAGATTTCAGCTGTATTTGCATAAGATCGCTTTGAAATTTCTAACATTCCCCACATTGTTTCCAATTTTGAGAGAGTTTTCGCTCAAAATTTATGACTGGATTGCTGTAATACGCCACGGCTAAAACGCTTGGTCTGTTAAAGGCCAATAAATAATAACTTATCTTTGCAATTAGTTTCTAATTTAAGAATTCATTGTATTTCATTGTATTTTTTTTATTTGAGCAAATAACAAAAACATCAAAGCGTTATCAAATTGTTATAATTTTGAGCTCAAAACTTTTATTCAATTACAATTCTTGTATTATGCAGTTATCATGCGGTACTCAATGCTAAAACCAGTTTCCTCAACATTTAATTGATCATCACTAGAGAAATATAGCACAAATGGGCCTGATCCTGCAACAGAAAATCTCATTTGAAATAGCATTCAGCAAAACTCTAAAAAAATCTTACCTATTAAAACTTGACCTGCTGTTAAAGCTTGTCCACAAAAATAGGTGGGTTGAAATGCACGACTGTCTGCTAAATATGAGTTTGGTATCATAAGATAGTCACTTCGACGTCCTTCCGTAGAGATTAATGGGTGACAGGCTTCATTGTAATACGCGTTGGACAACTCAGACGATAGTGAAAATTTATTCACGGTGTACCTAAACTCGGAAGAAGAAAATAAATATGTACATATGTTTACACAATATATATATATAAATGCTAAAGCTGAAAAAAATTTAATTAAATAATCTAAACTAAAATAAAATAAAATAATGTAAAATGAACTAAAGCAAAATAAAAAAAAAATTATTTAAAATAAAATAAAGTAAACTTAGATAAAGTAACATAAATTAAAATAAAATAAAATATTTTGTTGTTGGTTTTATGGTCTGTTCATTTTTACATATTTTTGCTTTCAATTTTTCCTCTAATCAAAAATAATAATAATTAACTAAGATTTATTATCAACAGGTCTTTAGCTCGTTAAACTTACAAAAATAAAATAAAATAAAATAGAATTAAATTAAATTGAGTAAAATAAAATAAAATTAAATTAAATCTAATTGGGCACTTCGAAACATGTCATCCCATACCATCGCTGTGCATATCGTTGTAATTTTTCCTCTAATATCAATTAACAAAATAAAATAAAATTAAATTAAATTAAATTAAATAAAATTAAATTAAATAAAATAGAATAAAATAAAATGAAATAAAATGAAATAAAGTAAAATAAAATGATTTAAAGTAAAAAAAGTAAATAAAATAACATAAATAAAATAAAGAAAATAACATAAAATAAAATAATATACAATAAAAAAATTTTTTAAATTTAAAAAAATAAAATAAAATCGAAAAAAAAAATTTAATAAAATAGCGTAAAACGAAGTAAAATAAAATATATTAAAGGAAAATAAAATAATATAAAATAAAATTATTTGAAATAAAATTAAAAAAAAATAACGTAAATTAATATAAAATAAAAGAAAATGATATAAAATTAAATTAAAAAAATAAAATAAGACAAATG
This sequence comes from Merzomyia westermanni, assembly GCA_949987695.1. NCBI lineage: Eukaryota > Metazoa > Arthropoda > Insecta > Diptera > Tephritidae > Merzomyia > Merzomyia westermanni. The sequence goes on from OX465293.1 coordinate 102,908,040, forward strand.
AAATAAAAAGAATGATATTAAATAAAATAAAACAAAACATAATCTAGAAAAAGATTAAATTAAATAAAATAGGGTGAAACAAAGTAAAATAAAATAATATAGAATAAAATAATTTAAAATAAAATTAAAAAAAATAACGTAAATTAATATAAAATAAAAGAATATAAAAAAAAAGAAAATAAAATAAATGAAATAAAAAGAATGAAATAAAAGAATGAGGATTAAGTACCCGTAAAATCGTATTCTATTGACAGTCGCGACTATCGATAGTTTGAACGATAGGTCACACAAAGCAGTCACTATTTAAAGACGACTGTACTGGGTGGTCCACGATTACTTACTCAATACTCTTTGCTTCCGCCAATTGTTTTATGCAAATCGTATACTTCAAATTGGTCATGTACTGTGTATTAACCCCATCGCGATAATTGAAACTCCGTATGAGTCCCGATGGTTGGGTGTAATATTGATCACAACCAAATGGTGCCAGCAGTTCCAAATCATTGATGAATCTCGAAAAGACGTTACGCATATCAAGTAAATTATTCACCATGCCGCTGATAATAGGCGGTAGGCCATCACCCATATGGCTCGGCGAAGGTGGGCATTCGAGTTGTTCCACTACCAAATGCCAATTCGATTGGGGCAAACGTGAGGGTACGTTAAAATTCAGCACAATGAATGTCGCGTCCATAGTGAAGGGCAAATAGATGTGCTGACCACTGTTATCGCCACACAACGTAAAATGTCCGACCGTGAAGGAGTCAGTACAAGCCAGGCTGTTTGTTTCAGTATTCATTGTGGGTTGCTGCAACTCAAAACGTTGAAATTGTATGCGCAATTGGCAAACAGCTCTGCTAAATCGTCCTATGGTGTACGGGCATGTTGGCACTTTTAGAGGCTGAGTCGGGCTACGTATGTCAATTCGTTTAAGGTGGGAAGTTTGGCCGCATTGCAAGTTAGCTGGGAAATATATTTGGAGGTAGAAAGTGGGTACTAGAGAGCAAACATTTTATGAGAAGAGTAATGCGTTTTATGAAAGTTGCGGAATTAAAAAAATGTTTTTGCTTAATAAAAAATAATAAACCTTAACTTCCTTATTTTATCCTATTAAGGAGACTAGTAACCATTTGATAGTTCGCGCGAAATTATATATGAATCTTCTTAATATAAGCTTTTGACTTTTTACTAATGATAATAATATTTGATTTGACGCGACTTTCCGTCATCCCTTGTCAACTTTGGTTTTGTAACAAAACGGTTTCGGCATTCCAATATACATGATCTTTGCCCCCCCGTCGGAAAATCAACAAATAAATCGATATTTGATGTCGCTGTGAATCCTCTGCATGCTGGTGGCCGTTAGATCTCAATAAATAAAAGTGGCCTCTGACGAGTCTGATCCGATCAAATAAGTTCTTTCATGGATTCCAAACATAAGTTAAATTGAATCTGTGTGTTTTTGATTTTCTATCCATACAGAGCGGTTACAAAGCGAAATGCTCTTTTCTTCTATTTTCATATTCACATTTGTTTGTCATATCTATTTCACCACCACCATAATCACTTACTCATCTGCGCCAACGCTGACTCAGGCCATACTGCGAACGATAACAAGCAAATAAGAATTCTGCTATGGAGCAACATTGCACAAACACAGATAGATATGAACTAAGCAGATTTTTTTGATTTCTCATTATTAAGTATTGCATAAAAACGAATTGACCTTGATACAACTTTTGAACAGACCGAAAAATTTAACAAATTTTTCAACAAAGATAATTGATCTAAACATTTGTAACGAACGGAGTGATATGGAGATATCTGCTGATAGTAGAAACATCTTTGACATCAGCAGATATTTTTATCTACAAGTTTCAAAAGTGATGTAAGTAAATTACTACAGCCAGGCTCAAAGGCTATATTTGGGGGTGGGAAAGAGGTCCAATTCCTCACGGTAAAAGCAAACAAAATGTTAAAGGTCGAAGAGAATATATACAAATATATATACATCAATCCATTCCAAATCTGAAATTAGCTGCAGCACCAAGTTCCTTCTGAAGGAAATATTGGGGAGTAATTTATCGCAAAATCGATACAATAAGGATCATACTGAAATGACAATGTATGGTAGAGTAAAACCCGCAAAAATCGGATATGTACACTGATGTACTGGGAATAACTGGTAACGTGGCAACTGTTAAACTCATTTCCTTATGGAAATGCAGAGTTGAGATGTCGATATTAGTCACGTCGCATATTCCAGTACGCATTAGCACTTTTCGTTTGATATCCATATTGTACTGACATATTTTGGGCCATCCTAGTCCACACATTAGTCGATTAATCCGAAACCAGAGTTATCTAAATAAAGGATGTCTTAAGTGTTAAGTTGGACATCTAGTAATACCACAAGGAAATTTGCATTCAATTTTATTCAACAGCTATTTAGTTATACGCGTTCAAACATACAGACAGACAGACAAAAACTCTAAAACCGGGTGCTTTGAACTATGTGGCTCAATAAAAATATCTCCTACAAATTTTTCTTAAATATATTCAATGCACAGACATCGACCTCTTACAATTTTATAATATGTTGGGATACAAGGAGACAAGAGTATTATATTTTCAATTCAACAAAAAATGGGTTCCTACAAGATATCGAAGTTCGTCATGCCCTTTAATGGTAGTTGTAAGTATCATGAAGAGGTTGAATATGACTTAATTATATTAGGCTTTACTTTATTTTTGGATACTTCTACCTCTTACGAAGCTACTTAACCTCCTGACTATGGCCCTGCTCACGTCGTAAAAGTCAAAGATAACTTTTTTTTCCTAAATGTTTTTAAGTGGTTTGTTAGAAGTATTGCGAAAATAGTTCATAATAGCCTTGCTAATGTCAAACAACTAAACACTGGTAGCGAGTACACGCCTTTCAGAACAAAATTGCATCAATCAATCTAACCAAAGCCATACAATTCACCAAAATTTTTTTTACCGCCGCACTCGAAAATGCGGCCATCCGCATTCAGCAACGACCTGTACTACATTTCCTTAACACTCATCGCTTTTGGAATACACGTCGCCCATGCAGTCATTGCCACGCCCAACTGCGGCGCTAGCACTGTCTCAAAGCGTATTCAACTGAAGCAGCCAATAAATCTGCCACGCGTGTGCAGCTATCACATAAATGCCTACAACAAAAATGTTTGCCAGCTACGGATCGATTTCTCAATGACACTCGCACAACCAAGTAAACCTAATGACCGTAATGGCTTGTGGTACGTACAATGTGTGCAGGACTACTTTCGAGTGAATGGTTTGACATTTTGCGGTTCAGAGACTGCGCAGCATATTTATGTATCGTTCAATCGTACCACTGGTATTGATCTTGAAATAGTTTTAGCACTGCGCAGCGTATCAAATAAGAGTCTACCACCAATAGCATGGAATATGCTGATAACGCAGTTAAAGTGTGATGAGTCGATTGTGGAGCCGGAGCAAATCTTGGTAGAGAAGGATGCAGCAAAGAATCCATTGTGGACTTTAGGCGCCCACACCAGCAATGAAGATGAGCTGCTAATAGCTCCGCCTGGTTGCCTGCAATATTTTCCAAATACTTCAGGTACCATAGTGTCCTTCAATTATGCAGGCGGCGCGGGGGTATATACAGCAAACTGGAACTATGCGATCTGCTTTGGGCGTCCGCATAAAACACGACTGTTGAAGTATACTTTGTTGCAGTTAGAAATATCCTTCTTACCTTATTTTTGCACTTTATTTACAGGCTCAAAGTCCACTATTTTAGTTTGGGTGCGGAGCACAGCAGGCAAAAATTCCATGAATTAGACAATTATTGCAGACCACAGTTGCATAGCGAGGGCTTAAGTGAAGACTATCTATTAATACCGCAGGCCATCATCGAGGATAGCAATATACGCGCTACGTATTTTTGCGGAAATAGCATACAGGGCGACACAGTGAGAAGTAGATTTCTATATCACAATAAAAAAGATTTTCCTGTACTAACTGAATTTATATTTCATTTAAGGCACAAACCCAGGCCCTCTAATGTTGATTTTCCATAGCGATGGCAATTACAAAGCGGAACGGGAAGTTGGTTTTGCTTTAAGTTACAATATTGTTTAAAATTGCTTACTGTAAAGGAGGAAGTTCAATAAAGCTTTCATACTTAGCTTAAAAAGTTGCTGTTGTAAAAGCTTTGTCAATGCTTGAACTTATAACAAAGCTTTGAAAGCTGCTATGTATTTATTGTTATGTATCTGGGGTGAAAAGTTGAAACGCTGGAAATGTTGAAATACAGGAATGGCGAAGAAAAAGTTAAAAGCGTACTGGGTTTCTACAATACTTATAGTGGCAGACATTTTTAAGGCGTTGGCTTCACTCAAGACCTCTTCTAAAAACGATGTTGATGGCCCCTCATCAACAATTAAAAAAAAATTGAACCTCTGAAAATAATTTTTAATAAATCACTCGCTACAAGCAGCTTCGTTGATGATTAAAAAGTACCTTTCACAGTTCCTAACTTAAAACCTGGTAAGAAAAACGATGACCGCAACTATAGGCCTATCTCGAACCTCTCTACTATTAAGCATGGGTGTATGTCTGGTCCACTCATTTAGCTGTGTTCACGTAGTCCACTGTGCATATGCAGACCTCTCGAGAGGCTTTGATAAAGTTTGTCAAAGAGATCTACACGAAAACTTGTATGCCTGGGCTTTCACTCTTGTCTTCTGGAGTGGATGGATTCTATCTAAAACACTTTGCGTTCTTACTACCGATGGTGTATTCTAAGAACCTTTAATCTTCATCTGCTTCGTTCGGAATGTGAAAACCAAAGTATGTTAAATTTTTTTTTATACCTATTAGTGCTACTCAAGCAAGGTATATTAACTTTAGTTGCCTACCGGCAGTATGTAACGGCATAAACGGATCGAGATAGATATTGACTTATGTATATCAAAATGTTCAGGAGGGAAAAATAAATTGATTAAGCCATGTCTGTCCGACCTTCTGTTACCACTATAACTTGAGTAAATTTTGAGATATCTTAAGGAAATTTGGTACGCAGGTTCGTTGGCACTCATCTCCGAGCGCTGTTTAAAATGGGCGGAATCGGATGATAGCCAGGCCCACTTTTTATGTATAGGATATTTTTGGAAATACAAAAATGTGATTATTCAGTACATAATCCACCTATAAGGATAAAATTTGGTGTGTACATTAATGCTAAAGCAGAAAATACATTTTTCAAAAAAATGTTGAAAATGCGAGTGGCACTGCCAACTTTTGATTAAGTAAAATTTAGAAATATTATTAATCCTAAATCAAAACCCTTTCAAGATATCGAAACAAAATTTAGCACACACATATTTATATTAATAGCAGGCATGTTCCAGAAAAATGGGCCAAATCGGTTAAGGTCCACGCCCAATTTTATATAAAAGATTTTGAAAAGTATCACTTTTACACTTTGTGTACAAAAGTGTAAAAGCATAGAGATCTTGCTATTTTCAAAGGCGATTGCTTGTAGTTTCAACTACATATTTGAATCAAAATTAGTCAGCTGCTTCTCAATAGTATTTAGTATACTCCTGCCAAAAATTAAGCAAATCGGATAACACACAAGTAAAATTTCCAGGCAAGTTTTTAATACCCCACTGCAAAAGGGAAGTTATATACCTTTTTTGATTTTCATACCTTGCATGAACATGAAATGTTTGGAAATATGAGAAGAAGAAGAGATGAGCCCAGCAATAAGTAAACTGAAATAATAAGGACGATGAGCTGGGTCGATTTAGCCATGTCCGTCTCTCCGTGCGTCTGTCGGTCTATCCGTCTATCTATTTGAAAGCAAATTTCCAAACATAAAATGTGCATTTATTGGTATTTTGAAAAAATGTTATTAGCAGTTACTGGTAGGGAAGCTATTCATATACAAATAAATTAATGGCGGCCGCCATGGTGTGGCAGTAGTGTTGCCCGCCTACCACACCGAAGGTCCAAAAAATTGGCTTGAAAAGTTCTTCAAAACCGGGTCGCCGCCCGGCAGTGGTTTCCCAAACTCTCCGAGTGTCTTTGCGCCATGGAAGGCTTCTCGGAAAAAAATTCATCTGCTTTGTAGAAATCGGCAAAAATCGGTAGGTCTCGCCAATTTGTAGGAAAAAATTCAAAACGGCACATCACAAATTGGAAGTAAGCTCGGCGCAAAAATCTCTTAGGAGGTTTCTGATGATATACCTGTTGTATATAGCGCCATACATTTATATTTTTTTTAAATTAATTTACCGCTCAAAACTCATAACAGAAGTGTTTTTATTGAAAGCAATTAGCTGGCTTTATAATACGAACTAAAAAGTATTAAAATAGACCTACGTAAATTGGTATACCATAATAGATCACTACTAGGTATATAATATTCGGTTCCACCCAAACTTAGACTTCCTTACTTGTTTTATCTTGTTTTCATCTTCCTAGAAAGTTAAAAAAATTAAAAAAAATTATTTGAAAAAAATAAAAAAATTAATGTTTTTGAAAAAACAAAAAATACCCTTCTGAAAATGTCAGGATATCTTTACATATATCAGAGGTATAATATAAAAAAATTGGGTCCAAAATTTAATAGCGACCATTAATTTTTTCAATTTTGAGTATTAGAAAATTTTCTAATATTTGAAATTAAAATTTTTTTAATTACTTTTTTTTTTGTACCGCTAAGTACCCTCTTTGAAAGTGCCAAAGCAAAGTTGTTAAACAATGCATTCCTTTTGGAATAATCATTCCTTGGATTGCATAATTTTTGATTGCAACCTTTATTCTAGTTTTTGGAATAAGGAATACAAATTTGCAGTCCTTATTTCTTTTTGAATTCCGGAATATGTATAATAACAAATTTTCTCGTAGCTAAAGAAATGTTTAAACTGAAAGCAAAAAAAATTGCAAGCAGGCAATATTGTAAGCACTCACAGTTTTGATTGTTATCTCGCGAGCGACCAGTTTACATTTAACTTTCAAAGAATGTTTAAAATTTAAAAAAAAAAATTCTTTGTTTTTTTATTCATAAGTGCTGGCAATAAAAAATCGATTAACCCAACAGCCAGTAAAAGAGTCACGTTTTGCAAGTACACGAATTCCGTTCTCCCACTAAAGATTTTCAATACAGAGTAAAAAGAAGGAACACTAAAGCAACGTCGATGAAGACTTGAAAATTTAATTATTCGTGATTTAGAAGTTTCGCCAGCACAGGCCAATCAGAATGCGATTATTAATTTAAACATTATATTTGGGTTCTTTACATTTTTTATTATTATGGACCGGTGTTGTAAATACGATCTTTTAATTTAGTTCTCTCTAGATGGTCGTAGAAGTGGTTATGTTATTTATTTTAATTTTAATCTTCTTTAGTGCAAGGAAGAGCGGATACTGTATAAGTACATAAATACTTAATAAGAATCCCTGAGGAGCACGAATAAGATAACGTACAAATTCTAGACGCGCAACCTACAGCCATCTTCACGGATGGCTCCAAACTTAATGTCAAGGTGGGCAGTGTCATTTACTCTGAAGACCTCCTCTTCCCACGAATAGGCACAACCTTCTCTAGATTTTCACCGAAAAGGCTACAGCGAGGTGAGCACTGGAACTAACATGTGAGGTGTCTAGGCAGACTTGACCTCGAATAAATGAAAACCGAGCAAGGTTCAGCATACACCTCAATTGCGCCTCCGTCGGCCCACTGATTGGAATACTAACGTGGCACTGTCTAATGATGGCACAGCTGTAGGGGCGAGGAGGAGATAAACATTGTTGAACACTTCCTCTGCAGGTGTCCCTAATTGGCCAAAACTTCGAAGGTTTGTCTGAACAACATACTTCGCTACATAAAAGAGACGAAATATTTCACGAATCTAGAGGAGCAATACCTGATAACAAACCAGATGAGCCAGCCGGCTTAAGTGAGCCTCTCTGTTAAGCCGAGGTGCAGCTGAAGCTTCTATCTTTCATGGTTTCGAGAAATTTTCATGGACTGTCTTGGGTTTTCTACTAAATGATTTCAAATTTTAATTCCTAGTGTATCTGCCTGCTTCTTATTCAGAAGTTATTCCGCCAACGCATGTGCAAAGTATCCCGAAAAATGAGAACTACTTTTTAACTTCACGGTCTACCTACCACTTCAGTCTAACTGTGTCAAAGCTTTTGAGTTATCGTATTCTCTGTAGTGGTTAGTCAAATCTAATTTGAAACAGGTAAGATTTCTAGTACACACAGCTTCGTAAGATTTTCTACCCGTTTTGCGATTACAAAAATCACAACACTGGCCGCCTTCACCCAACCCACCACCCATCGAACATGTTGCAGATAAACAAATAGTGCAACTTAGCCGGCAATGTGAGCGAACATAACACAACAAAACACCGGCCGCCTTCTAAAGCAAACCACAGTTAAGCCGTAAGCTTACACCATTGATGGCCCTTATCACACAAAACAGTTATTGTTGATGTGGTAATTTCTAGTGTTGTACGAGTATGTCAACTAAGAAACCCGAGAGCAAATTTTAAATAAAAGTTGAGCAACATGTTTCTAATGATACAGTCGTGAGCAGTGTTACCATTTTAGCTGTTTTCCAGCTAGATAAAGTTTTTTTTTGCCGATTAACTGGAAAAAATGGACATTTTTTTTACCTGTTTTTAGCTTTTTTCCCCGATGTGCGAAAAGATCTCATTCAACTCATAAGCAATTTCATTATTTATGCTAATTCAGCGGATGATGAAGAAAATTGTGATATTGACGTATTTATTATATATTATCTCACATTACTACCTTTTATATTATACATATACTCGTACAGTTATTTTGCATTGTATGCCATGAAAGTATATTTCCTTTTAAATATCTGCCGCTCTTGATAACTTAATGGGACTTTTTATCGGATAATACAGTGATCTGCAATTTAAATTTTACTCGTTGTACATTTTATATAAATAGCAACTAATTTATATAGCCTTAGTTTGACGTAATTTTAAAAAATTCAGATTTGAATTGTTTATTATAATTCCAAAGCTCGAAAGTGCATATTCCTATGAAAACATCTGTGCCAGAAACTTTTTTATTTTTATGAAATTGGAGTACAAACAACCTTATTTTTTTGTATAAAATATTATTTTTTTATATACTTTTGAATAAAAAAACGAATAAAACATGTGAAAAGATGACTTACTTTTTTAGCTGTGTTTTAGCCCTAAAAAAATTTTTTTTTTTTTAGCTTTTTTCTCGAATCTAGCTGGATTGCTGAAAAACATTCTGGCAACACTGGTCGTGAGGAGTTACGGTGAAAGAAAAGTATGAAGATATAAGTGGTAAAGGATGAGTGGCCCTGAGGAGATTACGCTAAACAAGGCACTTATTGAAAGTGGGGAAAACGAACAACTAAAATGAAAAGCAGTGAAAGAAAATTAGTAGCAAAAGATTTAACAAGAAAATGCAAAGTATGAGATGAACTAAAAAAAAATTAACATAAGTTACAACGCATCAAATATGATGTTTGAGGAGGTAGAAATGGCAACAGAGAGGTTAGGAGGAAGGAGGGGAAAACTAAACAGTTGACCCTAGAAAGTTGCAAACGGAAGAGACGAAGAGGAAGAAATGTTTTTACTATAAGACGGAAAAGTAGAATGGCGGGCTTGTACGAATGTAAACAGTTAAATATTTCAAGACAACAAGATGACAAAAAATAGACCAATGAAGAGAATGTGATGGAGCGACAGAAAAATAGGTTTGATCAATTGTCGTTAAGTCTTTCGTTCAGAAGATCACGTTGGCCGTTCACGAGAAATCCCACGACACAACAATTTTCTATTTTCAAAAAATTTAGACGTCATTGGCTAATAATAGCTAAATCGGGGTGTCTTGGTTTATAAAATATCCGGTTAAATACTTGGATTGAGAAAGACATTGACAAAATCATGACACTAAAAAATATCATTAAGGCTCACCCCTTTCAAGTTCTGTCTTATCAACTTGTTGATGTTGCCAGTGAAAATCTTTTGTGTGGGTGTATTTAAATGTTTGCATGTGCTTTCAGATAGTTGATGCTATGCGGCTTGCAAGTGTATCAAACATCGCCCATCCGACGAACAAGTTGGCATCGGTTTTTTTGCAGCCCGCTACTTTTGCAATACGAATGCCATCATGCAACTCAGTCATTGCCGAACTGCCGCGAAATATGATAGTAAAATGCGAATGAACGGAAATTGCAAAATCGTTTTTGTGCCACAGTGAAGTGATGTGATTATTTGCTAAAGAATGTGACGGTGTTTGGAGTTATCGAGATAATTTTTTTCTGATTACTAAATAAAAAAAACAAATTTTTTGTATTGTAAGTTATAAATTTTGTTATTCTTAATTTTTGTGTAAGAAAAACCAAGTTATCGACCGGCAGAAGTTGGAGTTATTAATGGTATCAGGGAAAAAGAAATAAAAAAAAATAAGAGAGTAATGAAGTTTCTGTGAGTGCAACAGTTTAAATTAAATATGTTAAATAAAACAAAAGTCGACTACATGCGTAATTGCAACTTTAAGAAGATTTTAACAATAAATTCCAAGATTGTTAAAAACCAAATAAAAAGTTTGAGATTCCAACTAAAATTTAAATAACAAGTGAAAAAATATTTATGGTTCTATAGTAAATCAGCAAACCCCAAAAGGAAAGTAATGGAAACAGCTGCCAGCCAGCTATCTTCTATAGTCTTATGTTGCTTGAGGTAAACTAAAAAAAAATTTATAATTTCAAAATAAAGTTTAATAAAGCGACAAATAGTGGCTTGTTATAGATTCTTGATTTTTTTTAACGCAACACACATATGTTGTACAAAATATTTGAGGAACGAAGCTTAATGTTGTTTCGCCACTATACAACACACTAAAACACTTTGGGCAAAAATTCTTTATGCACCCAATATCCATAAATCACCCTTTGGTTTGAGAAATGCCTGAATTTTCCAATTGATTTCCAACACTTTTTGCACTTGAGATTGAACATTTTTTCCCAAAGTATAATTACAGTCTGAAAACCATTGAAGCTCATTTTAAAAGTGCACCTGCAATTTTTACACTTAGCAGCACTCGTATTTTCTATCATATCTGTCATCAAAATTTATCAAAACAAGGAAAGAAATAAAACGATAATTATTTGCGTAAAAGGCAGTATATATAATATTATATTATATGCATTATATTGCGCATTGGGTTTCAATAATTAGTGAAATGCTTTAAAAAATGTTAAATGTGAAGTTTGATTTCAGTTGGAAAATATGGATTGTATTTAAGTCGGAATCTAATATTTTTTTAAATGGATAAATAAGGCGGCCGCCGTGGTGTGAAGGTAGTGTTGCCGGCCTACCACACCGAAGGTCCATGGTTCGAGCCCTGGTACAGGTAACATCAAAAGTGATTTGAAAAAAGTTTTTCAAAACGGGGTCGCCCCTCGGCAGTGGTTTGGCAAACTCTCCGAGTGTATTTCTGCCATGACAGGCTTCTCAGCAAAAATTCGTCTCCTTTGTAGATGCCGTTCGGAGTCGGCAAAAAACTGTAGGTCCCACCAATTTGTAGGGAAAATTCAAATCGGCACACCACAAATTGGAAGAAAAGCTTGGCGCAAAAATCTCTTAGGAGGTTTATGATGATATACCTGTTGTATATCGCGCCATAGAGAGAGAGAAAATAAGAATATTTTTATATCAAAAATGTTCCCTATTGCTGTAGTTTGGATTGTTTATTCAATTGATCTCAAGCTAAAAGTCAATGTTGGAAATTGAAAAACGGATTTGATGTCAAATAACATTCAAATGTATTTCCAACAAAAATGCTTATTGGAATGCTTTTAGTAGGCTCAAATCCATGAGTATTGAGTATATTCAAGATAAAGCCATCTTACTGACAAGGCCATATACAAGGTGGCGCAAAAGTAAGCTTCCGATGTTTAGCATATCGGTTGTGGCACGTGCAGTGTGTGCTGTTGCACCGTCTTGTTGGAACCACATGTTTTCCAATCCCAATTCATCAAGTTGCGGCAAAAAGAACTCGTTGATCATTGCTCTGTAGCGCTCACCATTCACAGTAACCGTTTGGCCCCGACCGATTATTGGTCAAATAAATAGTCAGCAATATTCCGCGTTCTGGAGCAGTGTAGCGTAACATTGTTTATTAACGTGTATTTCGCATGTGTTTACTACACAAATGTCAAAACAGAACTGACTTTAGGGGCCAATCGAAAAATGTATAGCATTTTCTGATAGAAGGATTACTTTTGCGCCACCTTGTATAAGTAATTTAAGCTCAAGCTCTAAGCAATTTTTAAGGACAATATAAGGATTTGAAGGCAAAGCTCTAAGCCGTTTGTAAAAAAAATATTGAATTAAAATTTAATTCAAAATAAAAGTACTTAATTTCTCAGCACTAACAAGTTTTTTGCATAAAAATGTAAACGTTTAACAGATTAATCAGTTATGTTTTTCCCACTGCGTCCTTAAAGTAGTTATAAAATATTTACGTGTATCGTGAGGTACTACATAACTATATCCTATCTACAAGCTGGATTCTTTAACTTGAAACTAAATTCTCGATAATCCAGCTTAGGGAGTGTGTTTGGCTATTCGAAATATGGGTTAGGAATTTTCAGTATTTTTTTTTTTTTATTTTTTTTTTTTTTTGAACTACCATTTTTCTGCAAATATTTTTACTATTCAAATATGAAGGTTATCCAGAAAAAAATGTCGATCAATCCGGCATGTTTTTGTTTGTAAATTTCATTCAAAATGCTGAATGTTGTGGTATAAAATTATTTTTGGTTTAATTTAACGTAAGATAGATCTGATGAGAAAAATTTAAAATTCAATTAATTCGAAATTATTCAATTTGCAGGTACTAAATTTAAAGCACAAAAATCGAAAAATTCTAATTAAAACAAAAACCATGCTACCAAGCTATTTATGAACGTAAACATTTCTGAATTTAGCGTGGCAGAATGCTTTGCTGTGCTGGCACCAACGCTATTTCCTTACTACAGATTATAGCACGTTTTAGTTTTTATGCCAAGAAACTACTGGTTTTATAGTCAGCCAACCAATTTATTTTCCACTAATTAAAGCATTAGGCGGCCGCCGTGGCGTGAAGGTAGTGTTGCCGGCCTACCACACCGAAGGTCCATGGTTCGAGCCCTGGTACAGGTAACATCAAAAGTGATTTGAAAAAAAGTTTTTCAAAACGGGGTTGCCCCTCGGCAATGGTTTGGCAAACTCTCCGAGTGTATTTCTGCCATGACAGGCTTCTCAGCAAAAATTCGTCTCCTTTGTAGATGCCGTTCGGAGTCGGCAAAAAACTGTAGGTCCCACCAATTTGTAGGGAAAATTCAAAATCGGCACACCACAAATTGGAAGAGAAGCTTGGCGCAAAAATCTCTTAGGAGGTTTATGATGATATACCTGTTGTATATCGCGCCATAGAGATAGATAGAATTAAAGCATTAAGAAATAGTTAAAGCGAAACAAAATAACATCGTAGAAGTAATAAAGGTAATTTTGAAATTTTGTCCGTATATTTCGATGTGTATTAGGGAAATTTAGGGAATTCAATATTAGCTCTAAAAATTTAGCTACTCACATGTAGAACACCCTGACTTTTAAAAGTTTTTCTTTCAAATCTAACATCAGTAGAAATAGGGCATTGCCAGCTGAACTCTGTGAGAAATACTTTAGCACTAGTTAAAGCACCAAAACCTAAGCCCAACGGTATTATACCATTTCATGTGCATGAAGGGTAAACAAATATTAAAACATTTTGTGGTTAACATATTTATAGTATCAAGAAAAACAATGCCTTCTTCTTTTATTCTATTTTAAACAAATAATAAATCGTTTAAATTGTAGCATAAGAATAGATTTAGATATATACAAGTATGCGTCCGACTGTTGCTATTTTATTGTTAATATGAAAGCTTTTAATATGCTTGATAAAGCAAACTAATTTCATTGTGAAAATTATCTGAATCTTAAAAGTACAGCGATCGTTTATGTAATTAATTCTAGGCGATTTTTATACCTAGTAGTGCTACGCAACCAAGGTATATTAACTTTAGTCGCCTAACGGTGGTATGTAACGGCATTAACGGATCGATATAGAATACATATCAAAATGTTCAGGAGAAAAAAGAAATTGATTAAGTCATGTCCGTCCGTCCGGCCGTCCGTGCGTCCGTCCGTCTGTTAACACGAAAACTTGAGTAAATTTTAAGATATCTTAATAAAATTTGGTATGCATGTTCCCGAGCGCTGTTTAAAATGGGCGGAATCGGATAATAGCCCCGCCCACTTTTATATATAGAATATTTTCGAAAATACAAAGGCAGTGATTATTCAGTACATAATACACTTTTAAGGATAAAATATGGTGTGTATATTAACGTTAAGGCAGAAAATAAATTTTTAAGAAATTATTGAAAATGGGAGTGGCACCGCCCACTTCTGATTAAGTCAAATTTAGAAATAATATTTATCATAAATCAAAAACAGTTCAAGATATCGAAACGAAATTTAGCACATATATTTATATTAATACAAGGTATGCTCCGTAAAAAAATCGGCGAAACCGGTTAGGGAACCACGCCCGCTTTTATACGAAAGATTTTGAAAAGGTTCATAGATATATCATAGCTACTAATTGTTTTTTATTCTTTGACTTCTATTTTAACTTTTAACAATAATTTTATTCTGTTAACTAGTTATTTCTTAATGTATAATCTATCCTATATCTACTTTACTTAGCTGATGAGGTTTTCTCTGTAGCTGAGCAGTTTTAGATCTCGACGATTAACAAACCAAAGCCTTTCAACGACTCGGCACGAACGAATAATCCGCGCGTTATGCGGATGCGCCCCTCGCGCCGGTCGGGCGGGATATGGTGGGTAATCCGTTGGGAATTATTATTATTAATATATTTAATAGGCAATAACTTTGCGTACAAAAGTTTTATACCATTTCTATTTCACTTTCAAAGTATATGCGAACGAAAAAAGTCGAAAAATAAAAACTTTTGAAAATCGCCTTGGCCCCCCTTTTATAGTGGATTATTCCGCAGAACTTTTTTTGCCATAACTCCGGCAATCATTGATTTATCGAAACGATGTTTGGCGAAAATGTTGAATATATGTATACAGGTTAATGTTTGTTGTAAAAATGGGCGAAATCGGTCAACGACTACGGCCAGTTTTTTAACATAGTTCTGAAAATTCTGTTTGTAAAATGTAAAACGCGATATTTTTATAACCGTGCAAGCTATCTTAGGCGTGGCGCCGTCCACTTTTAAGCATACAAATTCTGCTATCGTCAAAGGCGATTGCTTGTAGTTTGAACTAGATATTTCAATCAAAATTTGTCATCTGCTTCTCAATAGTATATAGTATACTCCTCCCAAAAAGTAGGCAAATTTTAATACCCCACTGCAAAAGGGAAGTTATATACCTTTTTTGATTTTCATACCTTTAATGAACATGAAACGTTTGTAAGTATGGGAAGAAGAGATGAGCCCATCAATAAGAAACGGAAATAATAAGGACGATGGGCTGAGTCGATTCACCCATGTCCGCTTCTCTGTCCGTCTGTCTGCCTGTCCGTCTGTCGATGCAAAAATCTGTAGGTCTCCACAATTTGTAGGAAAAACTTCGACACGTCACACCACAAATTGGAAGGAAATCTCGGCGCAAAAATTTCTTAGGAAGTTTATAATGATATACCTGTTGTATATCGGGCCATGCATACATTTTTTAAAAATTAATTTACCCCTCAAAACTCATAACAGAAGTGTTTTTATTGAAAACAATCAGCTGGCTTTTTAATACGAACGAAAAAGTATTAAAATAGACCTACGTAAATTGGTATGCCATAATAGATCACTACTAGGTATATAATATTCGATTCCACCCGAACTTAGACTTCCTTACTTGTTATTTGTTACTTTAGTTATTCCATTGGGCAGCCAAAAAGATACATTTACCTATATACTGCATGCAAAAAACAGAATAAGCATTTTTGTTGGATATATATTTGATTGTGTTTTAAGATAGAATGCTTTTTTAATTTCCAACATTGATTTTGATCTTCAGATCAATTGGAGAAACAGTCCAAACTCCAGCAAAAGGGAACTTTTGGATATCGAAATATTCTTATTTCTCAACTTAAAAAAATGGTGGATGACCATTGGAATCCCGCCAATATTTTTCAACTTAAATCAAACTTCACATTTTACTTTTTTGTAAGGCAATTCACTAATTATAAAAACATAATGCGCAATATAATACATATAGTATAATATTATAACTACTACCTTTTATCACATAAATATGTCTTTATTTCTTCTGTTTTTAATATTTTGGCAATTTTCGCTCTACAGCAGCAAACGGGAAACTTCCATACTAACAGTTGTAGAGCAAACAAGGCCGAGCAGGCGTCAAATTATAAAATAGCAGTGCAGTGTTGCCATTTATATTTTTCAACTTGCAATTACAGTGAGAAATTACATTGACCTTTTTGTAATTGACCTATAGGTAGCTTTTTCTATCAATAATCTATATTATTTATATAAAATTCAAACCCTAAATTTCGTAGGAACAAAAAAGATGTTCTACTGAGCCGATTTTTTTTAATTCAAATGTGAAAATATCATACTCCTGCCACAATAGGATATAGTAGATTTCTTGAGTTGAAAATTTAATAAAAAATATGCTGAACTCAAGTATTAAATTTATTAATAATGCTTAGTGAGCATCAAAAGGCCACATATTGCGCTCTATAAAAATATAAGTTCGCAGCAAGCACCCAACAGATGGACGCAGGGCGACGTGCATACAAGAAGTATTAAACATATCTATTATGGGTTTGAAAAACTTTAAACTTTTGAGATATATCTATTTGGGAGTTTTGCTATCAGTCGATCCATCCCGCTAGAATATATCCAAACGGCAACTCTTTAGCCCTGGTGCCATTTAAAAAAATAGATTCAACAAGGTTTTCGACCTGTCAGCTACAAGAAGAAAAACAAACAGATCCACCCAAGTAACCCACTTATAAGTGATGAAAGTTAATATAGAAGTCTCCTCATAATATTTATCCTTTTTGGGTGATGAACACAAGCACTTAAATCTTCAAAATAGAAAGAAAGCAAGAAAATAACAAAATAACAAAATCTGTTGTCTACCTCAGTTGTTCACTACATAAAAATGTTGCTAAACAAGCATAAGAAAAACATACAACGTTATTAGTAACTTAACAACATTAACGAAGCAGCGAACAAGCAAAGTTATAAAGAAAAAGTGGCAACAAGTTATTTACAAAGTAAACAGGCGATGTAGACTAAAATATAAAAATTTGAGGAAATAACCACTACCATGAGTAACGTTGACATATATCATGGTCAAAAACAAAGAGGGTGCTTAATGATGGAATGGAATGTTAACTAATAATTTTGAAATAAGCATCCTCATACTTGTGAGTAAGCGCTTTGGGAGTGTTCAAATTCGGGCAAGGAAAAATAGCCAAACATAAACAATATTTTTTTTTTCATTGAAAGCGCTCATGTGTATGCATATAGAACAACAGAAATTTCAGACACTGATGATGGCACAACGCCGAAACCGGTTTGTCTCAAACCCAAATTTGACAAGGGATGACGGAAAATCGTTCCAATATACATCAATCATTCACCCTGTCGGAAAAACAACAAAACAAAATAAAACTTTTAAGGCTACTTATACGTCCAAGCCAAATTTGGTTTAGAATTTAAATTATGCCAGTTTTCGAGAAAAATAGTGAAGAAAGGAGTTTAAATCTTAAGCCAGAAATGTCTTAACAATTGAAAAAAACATAAAAAACATATGCATCAGTTGTCAGGACTCGAACCGACGCTTCCCGCATAAGAGTCGTCTGCTCTACCCACTGAGCTACGGCGCACACAAAACTATTTAGCGAAAAATCTAATGACTTATACAAGCTTTTTTAAATAAATGAAAAGACATTTAAAAAATTTTAGACGTTTTTTTCAGTTCAGTTTTTATTCTAAACCGGAAGAAATTGAAAATTGGTGTAGGTAATTGAAAAATTTGTAATTTAATACAAAAAAGTTTAAAAAATCGCTTGAACCGACGAATATTTTAAAATTTAGGTTCAAATTTTTAGCCGCGTAGTTGTGCATAGATCGTTAAAGAATAATCACACCTTAAACTATTAAATTAATTAGTCTGTCATCCAATCTGCAAGTGGCAATAGTACCAAAGCAGTTCATCCATTCGGCTAATTACAAAAGAGGCATGCATAAAATAGAAGCGCATTAGTCAAATTCAAAAATTAAATATACTTCACTATCCTACTCAAAGGTTTTGTCAACCATCAAGTCGTTAATGAACTTTTAAAACTCTTTAGCCTGAGTGCTAAAACACTAATTGCACAGAATCAAAGAAGGGTTGCATTAATTGCTGAACTTGTTGTCACCAATAGCGACGCTAATGTAAATGTTTCCACATTCATTCCAATACGCCAAACTCCAAGCAAGCAACAACTCATCAATCGTTGCTGCGTCTGGTCTGTATTAAGTGTTGGTTGGATTGCGAAATAAAAGCAAAATACCTGAAAACGAGCAATGGAAATAAAGAAATGATGTGAAAATCGCACATACAAATGAGTTCATCATTTGCCACTTTTTTATAGCTTTTTTTTATTTAAACTGTCGATAATAAAAGTTGAAAATTCTCGTACGTGATACTCGTAAAATCAAGCTATCTGTAAAATGAAGCTTTGTAGCAAGAACGGTTGACTTTTAGTTAATTGGAATCGACCCCTTCCGATTTGAATGATATTTCGGAAAATACTGTAGCTAAAAAAAAATAAACTTTTTCACTTTCAAAGGGGGGTACTTGAGTTGCAAAAATAAGAATATATTTCTAAAAAAAATTTAAATTTCTAATTTTTAAATAAATAAATTTTTAAGTTTTCAAAATCGAAAAAAAAATATATCTCGCCATTAAGTTTTGGTCTAAATTTTTCAGAAGCGTGTTTTTGTCTTTTTAAATATATGAATTTTTGAACTTTTTTCAAAAAATATTTTTTTTCATTAACATTTAAGTCGAGTCAATTAGTTAAACAAAAAAGTACTCAATTTTGATCACTGAAAAAATTTGTTGGTGGAAGTGGAATGTAAAAACAAAAATATATGCCAAACATTTTTTTTTACAATATCTTTATATCGATATCTTCTATTTGCATTAATATCCATGTTTTATTTCTATCAATAGTATCAGCTATAGTTTTTTAACTAGTTATTGAATTAGTTTTGCGATGCAAATGACTAAATGTTGAAGTCGATAATGTCAATACATCTATTGTGTACATCAATACTATCGGTAGTTATTGATAGTCACGAGTATCAATAGTTTTCCACTTCTACTGTGAAAATCAAAATAAAAACCTATAAAAAACTAAAATTTGCA
>OX465293.1:102932591-102950091 GCA_949987695.1 Merzomyia westermanni
AAATCACTCGAAAGCCAAAAAATTTTCTTACGAATAGAACTATAGAGTAAGGACCCTGGAAAGCAAAAAAGAGAATAGACTGATTCACCCTCTAAGCAGTATTTTAGAGAAATACTTGGAAGTGTCTTCTACAATATTTGATTCAAGAAAGTCTTAATTATGAGCTTTTTTGTATTTGGAGAACTTGAATTGCTGGATTCTTAATCCAAAACAAATTGCAATAGGAAAAACTTCAGCAAGAGAATGTTCTCTGTTAAAATAATTACATTAGGTTCATTAGCGCTTCTCTCACACGATTTCTTTAAACGAAAAAAAAAATAAAATTTTAACTTAAATTGCAAAATTTCTTCGCTGCACTCAACACTTCGGTCTGAACAACATTACTTATAGTTTTGCTTTGGTATTAATTAGGGTTGAATGGCTAAGTTGTCCCGCGCTTCCACAAGACCAGAATGAAAAAGCCGGTAGCTGAAACATTTGTATGCTCAACATTACCCAAGATATCTGCGCAATCAAAGAAAACGAGCATGGAGATACACACAAATGCATTTAGTTTCCTTATTGTGTGGCGGGAAGAATTTCAATGAGCACTCTTTCAGTAAGGAACTATGATAAATTATGGAACATTGGCCACTGTTCTGTGTGAAAATAAATTACTAAGGAAGGGTGATGAAGAGTGACAGTTAAATATTTTTTTACGAGGGCGGGTAAGAAAGATGCAATCGGATCTCAATGGAGCTCTGCAGTAATAAGCCATAATTGATGTTGAGACGAATTAGATTGTCGAAAAACCACAAATACCGTGTAATAATAGCCGTTTTTTATATGCATATACATCTGCCCTTGCTGCTAAAAAAAAACAGTCGTCGGCAATTGCTCATAATCAATACACACATTTCCTCTATTGGCAATACGTTTATTATTAAAGGATGATAAAACAGATTGCTAAAACTAGGTAAAATAGTTTACAAAATGTAGAGAAACTACATAACAAAACTTGGAAGCACTGATTGTATTCGCCACTATTTTATAGTAGCTAATAATGATGCGCGCTTAGAAAAGTGTCTGGGTTATTCATTGTTAGTATTCTACCTGGCTCGTCTTTTTATCTGCATTCGCTCTCTACCTCATTTTTGTTGGCACTATAGCCGTATCTTCTTAGCTTTTTTAGAGTTTAGCTCGTGAACCTCCCAGTTTATACAGCCAGCTAATGAAGAGCGACCCTCGTAATAATATCCAAGTAATAGCATGAAATTCCTTGCAATACGCATGATGTGCATTCAATAAAAGGCAGTTGACTTAAGTTGAACAAATGATCAAAAGAAAATACTGCTGAAAAGCGAAATCAGCAAAAAAAAAAAACAGTAGAAATCCCGCAAAAGAATATTTGTTGTTATCAAAAAGAGAGATTCAAAGAATTCACTGCAACGAACAACATTCGCTCCTCATTCTGGTGGTGTCATATGAGCTCAGCTGCACTAACTAGCCAACTTCAGCTACTCGTTGCGACCTTAAAAGGTCAATGGCGGTAATGAACGCCAAAGCTGAAATGCATTGAAACAGTAACAAACAGTAACTGCCATGCTGCAAGTATTTTTGCCGACGAACACAATGTTGGAAAATGTTTGATCAAACGATTGTAGAAGAAAAGAAATAAAAAAACAGGAAAATAAAATGAACGAACTCTGATTAATTAAAAAGCGCTCAGCGTATCTATAATGAGTCGAAATAATAGTTATGCTGTTTGTTAGGAAAATGCAGTAGATAATGTGCAGAATATTCGCCTTCAAGACCTTGTCGAATTCCTCGTTCCCCGGTGAAGGAAAATACGTTTCTCAATGGCAAAATCAGAATGGCGATGAAATAATGACCCTTAGGGCGCATTGGCTTGTTGGTTCACTTCCTAGAAATTTATTTGGCACAGCCGGTGTTCCACTGAGTCTTCCATCCCTTTAAGATTTTAGCTATGACATGTAACTCAAGTCCACTCTATTCATCTTGAGAAAGGTTAAAGGTAAAACTTCATTGTTTCCACAAAGTCTACAGAGTTCTAGACACTATACAGGGTGGCTGATGAATTTTGCTACATTAAGAAACTCAAATAATTTTTTTTTTCAGTGTATGGAATTCATTTTTCTTTTATTCATGTTAAAGCTCATTAAATTTTATTAAATATAGCTTAATTAGTTTTAAAAATAATGGAATTTAAATGCCCCCCCCTGCTCGTCGATGCATGTGCGGCATCTTACCAAAAAGTTGTTCATTACTGCTTGGAGAGTTGAGACAGGAATAGCCGCAATTGTTTCTCGAATGGATTGCCTTAGTTCATTCAAATTTGTTGGTTTTGCTTTGAAGACTTCCTGTTTGCAATAACCCCACAAGAAAAAGTCAGGTGCAGTAAGGTCAGGCGACCTGGGTGGCCAACGGAATGTGGAGTTTCCGGATATCAGTATATTGGGAAATCTTCGTCGCAATTCTGTCATAACAGGTTGGGCTATATGAGGAGCTGCACCATCTTGCTGAAACCACACAGAGTTGAAAGAAATTCTCATTTGGCGTAATTCTGGATAGAAAAACTCTCTCAACATGCTCAAGTAACGGTCTCCAGTAACCGTAACGGTGTGACCGTTTTCTTCGAAGAAGTAGGGCCCGACAATGCAGCGTGATGAAACTGCACACCTTACTGTGACACGAAGTGGATGCAATTCCGTCTCATGGAGTATCTGTGGGTTGGAAGCACTCCATATTCGACAATTTTGTTTGTTTATGTTGCTGTTTAAATCGAAATGGGCCTCGTCAGACATGAAAAGACAGTTCAACATGTTTCCATCCTCTTCCACCATTTGAAGCATCTTCTGGCAAAATTCCAAGCGAATCGGCAAGTCTGCAGCGTTCAGTTTGTTGGCCATTTGAATTTTATATGGGAATAAGTCCAAATCTTTGTGCATAATTGACTGTAATGACTGTCTGCTTACACCCATTTGAGCAGATAAGCTTCTTGTCGAAACACGTGGATTGTTTTGTATGGCAGCACCTACAGCAGCGATTGTTTCCTCCGTTCGAACTGAAGGGTTTCGATGGTAAGGTCTTCTGTTGACTGTCCCATGCTCGGCAAAATTGTTTACAAGTCTTATTATGGTCCATCTGCTTGGAGGATTGCCGCCAAACGTGCGCCTATACTCTCTTTGAACCGAAACTACGGACTCCAGTGCGTGATAGCGGCGGACAATCCAAATTCTTGTTTCAGTGTCCCAGTTATCCATTTTTGTTAAATGTAAAAGTCAATCTGCAAAATAAAAAAAAAATTAACCAGATTCATTAAATAGAAAAAAAGTTATTTAATTTTTTTTTGGTAGCGGCTTTCATCAGCCACCCTGTATAATGCTGCATACGATTACACCTATAAGATAAACGGCCTTTGATAGTTCCAGGCAGTTAAAGGACCTCCTGAATTTTGAGCCAGGACCTTGAACATGTTGCAATACCCCGTTACCCATCTTAAAGAAACGAGTTGTCGACTTTCAAGTTTCATGTCCATCAGGCCAACCAGACTCGAAGTCATCACTCGAAATTATTTTTCTTCACTCAAGAGCTCGTTGAGCGGGATATGCCTATCTGAGGACGTGGTGCGAAGGACTGCTAAGATTCCTGCTATTACTCCACTGGCTAAAACTGAACTGTCAAATTTCGAAGCGATTTTCTCTTCTTTCCAATCCTTTCTTGAAGAGTAAAGAACCTAAAAATTAGACCAAAGACTGTCCTGGGAAACATGTGAACCCTTTCAGTGGTAATAAAGGAGTCGTTAACATTTCCCAAAATACGTCAATGGAATTGCCTTTGTTCTTTCAAGGCTCCCATCTTCTGAAGTGTAAGTGAACCCAAGAATGGCGTTTCTTTGCATTCAACATTCAAGCGTCAACTCTGTTTCAAAATATGAGTGGATGAGCGCATGCCTCAAGATTGGAATTTAAACGTGCACTGGTCAGTCCTTAAGAAAGCCAGTCCCGAAAACTGAACCATCGCAAACGGTGTGATTGCTGAATACCGTACATATAGTTTTATCTGGCGTATTGTTTTTAAAACTGAAGCCCATCGCCGACAAGCTGATTGGATCTTATCAGTGGAATTGTAGACCTGAAAATTCGACTACCCAACGGAAGATTTATACCCCCACTTGAGGTGGAAAAACAGTATTACTTGGCCTCACTTGGGTTAAATGATTTTCAGCCCAGAGTCCGGATTATTTGCAAACCCTCTATCCGTTACATCTCTAGTAAAAATGCGTTTAGTTGTGATTGTCGGCGTTTACGGTGTTGGTGGTCACGCCATACCTGGCACATGTACCACTTGTTAATTGAATTTTAACAAGCTCTAAATACGGCTAATAAGCTATAATTTCGAATCTTTTGTGAGCCCCATTGGGCCAGCTGTTACAATTCTCACTTGATGACCTGATACTTATTGTAAAAATGTAAGTAACAACAAATAACACTTAACTTACTCAATGGCCTACTTGGTGGATGGGCTGTGTCTGGCGCACGCATATCGCATTGCATGTGAAAAGGCGCCAAAAGCTGCAAATCATGCTCACTTCTAATCTAGTAGACTTGATATGGGCGCGTAAGTTGGTGGCAGTTGTTATCAGTAATAGATTGTATTACAAATGTGGCGGTAGCTTGTTTGAGGTTTCAAAAACTATTATGAAGAAAAAATGTGAAGATATGAGTAGAGTACGCTAGCTTCAAAAGAGGCCCCTTGATGGAAAGTATCTTAGATACAGCGATAGTCCAGTAGCCATCAACACGATTCAGCCCAGTCGCATAAAGTAACTTACCCGCTGTGACTAAAACACTGATGGGGATCCCAGTTCTAGGTAGGAAAGTTACTGCACAAAATCTGGTAAATTGAAGCATTTATCCTCCTCTTGCTTCTTTCTGGCATAGGCTTGTATCGGCTTTCAACAAAAAATTTAATGACTCGCCACATGTAAAGTGTTTAGACAATCATCATCATCATTTATTGAAACTTAGTCGCCTAGCGATTCTGGCCGTTGCACGCCAGTCATCCCTTTTCACTGATAACAGACTACAACTGGAAACACCAAGGGAGTTCAAGTCATCCTCCACTTGTTTTTCCTAAATCGAAACCCACCCCCCTTCCCCCTTTCTCTGCTGCCGAATTCGGGTGGTGATAAGAAGCTTTTCTTTGGCCATTCGCATAACATGGCCCAGCGAGCGGAGTCTTTGGGCTTTAATTCGCCATACTATGGTCAGACCTGCGTAAAGCTAGTATAGCTCATCGTTAAATTTTCTGCGATACTTGCTGTTGGCATCACGGAAGGACTATTTATTTTCCAGAGAACTATTCTCTCGAATACTAAAAGGGCAATCTCATTTTCTCTCGACACTGTCCATGTCCACGTACAAGGAGATTCCTGAAAGAAATACATGGTGAATGCATGAGAATCCCTAGGAATGAGTAAGCACTTCACTACCAGCTTAGCTGAGCTGGGCTCTGCGGAAATCGAGGATATGCTACAGATTTTTAATGAGAAGCTCTCTATGGCAGAGCTACACTCAGAGTATTGGCTACCTCAACCGCTTTTTAGAAAGTGTTTCAAAAATAATTTTTCAGTTATATGTTGGTTTTACGCTCTAGGATTCCACCCGAAAGTTACTTATGAAGGCCTTCGGATCGATTTGTGTTGATTAATAAAACTTTCAGATATAAATTTTTCTTTAATCGTACGCACCTCACGGCTTTCGCTTCATCAGAAAACAAGCATTGATGACGTTCTTGAGATGCCGCCTATCAGTTGTTGGAGTGTTCCCCGAAATTCGTCCAATTTTCTATCTGGACTTGTAACTATTTTCCTGCTTTCCGACCAGCCATTAATTGGGCCCATATTCTTCATAAAGACTTAAGCACAACTGCAACTCGCAAAACCTTTCCTTTGCAACAAAAGATCTTTCGGGTTTTGCTGATGTTAATCTCCTTTTTAGGACATCAAAGTGTGTTGTGTTTTTGTGCTGCCATTATTAAAGTTTCTTTGGTTTTTTTTTTTGTTGGAGCCAGCTTTTTATTGATGTAATTCCTTCATTTCATTTAATTTCTTTGCAGCAGAGCCAAATATTCCCTGCTTTACCATTGGTTTATGCACCATATTTTCATCTTTGGTTAAGCTCAACTTAGCACGAATAAAAGGCTAGAGGGAAAGCAAAGAAATTGAGCCAATACATTTGGCCAAGGCCAATGAGGAATGTCTCTGTATGACATTGTTGCATGTTGCAGATAAAGTGATTGGGAAGAGCATGAGTAATGTGTATGTGCACTAAGTTAAGCTCACGCTAGGGGCACTGGATATTTGTTCGAAGTACCTACATAAGTTGTCCAATGAAAGTATATGCAGCTATTGTCTTTTTACATCAACAGTGGTTGAGATTGTAATGCTAAGAAAAGCTTTGATAGGGCATAATTCGCTAAGCACTTTAAATGCGGGGGGTGGGATTATGTATGCACCCAACAGATTTAGCTGGTCTCTTGTTCTGAAACTGTTGAGCGCTCTCGTCCTGAAGCTTGCTAAGATTTTTTATTCGGTCACTTCAAGGCTTGTCTGCTTGCTAAGACGAAAAAGAAAACACCAAGCAATTAAGCAAGCAGAAAACATTCCAAGTTTCTTTTATCTGAGGTGGTTATCATAAAATTTATCAATATTAAAAATTAAAGCGAAAGTTGACAAAATGTTGTTTTTTATTCGTTAGTCGCTTAGTGCTTGCGAATAAAAAATACCATTACCTCTAAATATAATAAAATTGTGACAGAGCATTGAGTGTACATTGCACATATTCAATAAAATGGGATTGGATGAATCATTACTAAGCGAATAGAATCCAAACCAAACGTTTTTAGAATTTGTTTCTGCTGTCTGTCTGTATGTACGAGGTGTGTTCAAAAAGTATCGCGAATTTTGAATTTTCGCTGGTTACGTATATTCGAATTTCGAATTTTTTGTGGCGTTATGTTGGTACTCATGTCTCTCACTTATGCCGACAAGCTCGGCCATTTTCAATGTTCAGTTAATTGTTGACAGCTGCTTTGCTTGCACGTGTTTTGGATCGTCTTCGATTTTTACGCGAAATTCGTACCAAAATTGCTCAATTGTGACCAAAAACAGCATCGCATGAGCATTGCTAATGAGATGTTAAACTCTGTCCGCGACGACCCAAATTTGCTCCAGAGGGTCATAACTGGTGACGAATCGTGGGTTTATGGTTATGACGTGGAAACCAAAGCTCAATCATCTCAATGGAAGCTGCCGCACGAACCAAGACCGAAAAAAGCGCGCCAAGTTCGGTCGAATGTGAAAGTTTTGCTGACAGTTTTCTTCGATTGCAGGGGCGTGGTGCATCATGAGTTCTTGCCACAGGGAAGAACGGTCAATAAGGAATATTACCTGCAAGTTATGCGCAATTTGCGCGAAGCAATCCGCCAGAAATGCCCGGATTTGTGGAAGAACAAAAATTGGCTTTTGCACCACGATAACGCCCCTGCTCACGCATCGTTGCTTGTGCGCGACTTTTTGGCCAAAAACAACACACTAATGATGCCGCAGCCACCGTATTCCCCAGATCTGACCCCCTGTGACTTTTTCTTGTTCCCTAAACTGAAGAGGCCCATGAAAGGACGACGTTACGCTTCTCTTGACGAGATAAAGACGGCATCGAAGGAGGAGCTGAACAAGATACAAAAAAATGATTTTTTGAAGTGCTTCGAAGATTGGAAAAACCGTTGGCACAAGTGTATAATATCTCATGGGGATTACTTTGAAGGGGACAAAATAGATATTCATGAATAAGTAAATAATTTTTGAAATAACACAAAATTCGCGATACTTTTTGAACACACCTCGTATGTATATTTGTTCGCTTATCACTTAAAAACTACTGAATAAAACTGAACGCAAATTACACTATTGTCTTACTAGACATGTGATTTAAAATTACAGATGTCTCTTATTTCGATAACTCGATTGATTTTGCAATTATCGAACAATATGTGAACCACGGTGACCCATAATGTATTTAGACAATATGGGTATGAAACGAAAGGTGGTAGTCCGTGCTGCAATCAGCGATGTGAATGAGTTCCATATCTCCACTGCTTTCGGAGGTGTAATATTTAAAAACGGACTTATTGGGTTATGAGTTCGAACATGCACCGAAGCGCGCCGTGTTTTTTAGTATTTAATGAAATACCTGTTGGAGTTTCATGAGGCCTGTTCAAACTACTCTCACTCCTTGTAATTTAACTATCGTAGTTTTTAGGGCACTCAGTGTATCCATCCAACCCACTGTCAATTCCAGTTCTTTTGCAAGTCAATAAATCTTTTGTATCCTTCGATTTTCGTTCCCTTAGCACAGCGCTTGAGCGTGTTACCAGCAATAAAATGGATGGCGACATTGCTATTTACTGCTAAATGCAATGCTACATTTGCCACAAGCGCACCACCCCATCCAGCTCCCTGCTGCACTTTCCAAATTCCAAAGCGAACTTAAAGTTAAATGATGCAATATCACTGGGTTATCGCCTTGCTTACAGCCAACAGAACTTGGGTGCAACGTGGAAGAGTAGATAAAAATACACTGAACTTGGCTGGTAAAATAAAAGTTTCAATGCCAGCTGCGCAGTTTTATGTAGTTCCACTTGTTTACTACGTCATGTCAATACACTACAGAAGATACACGCTTATACGGCAGTTGGCAAATAACATTCCGTCCGCACATAAAAGCCAGCTTAAGTGTACTAACGGAATTTTGATTGTTCAATGATGCGGTTGGAAGCTTTTACATAAATTAAATCCATTGAAACATTTTTTTATAATAGTGCGAGTAGTGGAGTTTATACAATTTTCGTATGGCTTTTATTTAACTTTTCACTTTGCTGTACGTAGATTATACTTCGAAATGAAGTCATAATACTTTTTTAATCAGAGAACATTTCGAGTTCATCACACAATGAAAAGCCGCTTCAGCTCAGAGTTGAAGGAGAACGCGTTATCACAAAATGATTTTAAAAATTTCAGGTTAAATTCAACACATTTTTAGTTGAAACAAAGGATTTTGAAAAATCTATAACAGGTTCAAAAAAAATTCCGAAATAAGCTTATCTTTCAGTCAGCCGTCGTGATACAATTTATATTTTCAGTTCATTACACTAACTGCGCGCCTTTGGACTGCTGAAGCTCTAGTTATGTATATCAGAGCTAGTTACTTTTCGCCCATGTCACTTTTGTTTTACATTAGAAACCTCGAAAACTAGCTACAAAGAAAATAAGAAAAATTATAGAAACGAGCTGTACCAAGTATTTCTTATCCTAAACTGTCCATCATTCTTTGGAAATGTCCACTATCCAGATACATTTTTCATTTTATCTTAATACCTACATTTAATTAGATATAGCGCTGTCATGTTTACGTCTTTGTTTCATATGTATGCAGTACTATGAACATACTCGTAAATATATGCATACATTAGACCGCTTCAAAAAAGGTTATATTCTAACATTCTTCAGAAATAGTTTTTGCAAGTTATGGGATAGCTGATTATATTTCTTTTGAAAGTCGTATCCAACATTCCCAACAAAGCCTTAGTTTACCTTCGGGTAAAAAAGTGTAGGTGCATCAAATTCTAAAAAGCTTTCATTAGCTCGAAAATATGGTAAAAATATAAAATAATGATAATTAAAGCTTTCGCTATTCACTGGAGATTCCGCACATACTTTTCT
This sequence comes from Merzomyia westermanni, assembly GCA_949987695.1. Classification (NCBI taxonomy): domain Eukaryota; kingdom Metazoa; phylum Arthropoda; class Insecta; order Diptera; family Tephritidae; genus Merzomyia; species Merzomyia westermanni. The sequence goes on from OX465293.1 coordinate 102,942,376, forward strand.
TGAACTTGACCTAAATGCCTTAATTGTCTTTTCTTAATTTGTGTACCTAACGCCATTGACCCAAACACAGTATCCCATCTTTCTGCTAGAGATTAAAGTCTATCACTTATGATCATTTACATTTAAAACTAGAACACAAGCCTATGCTTAGCTGCATATCAGAACTTATAATAGACTGAGTTATCTTTTCTCCGAAACTAGTTGAGATATGGAGCTTAATCAAATCGTTTGTTGCAGCGCTCATTAGCACCTTTAGTTTGATACCCATATTGTACTAACAAGTTTTGGGTCACACTGGTCCATATTTTGGTGATAATTCGCAAGCCTTTCAAGCTATCGAAATAAGGGATATCTTAAATTTTAAACTCGAACTCATGTAAAGCAATGGTGGAAGTAGCATGCAATTCTAGGCAACTGTTTTTGAGTGATAAGCGAACAAATATACAGACAGACAGACAAAAAATTCTAAGAACAGTTGCTTCTGTTAGTGGAATAATGCCCCCACCTATCAAGTTATCTTGAATATCTGCAATGTACAGACATCGTTATATTACCACTTGATTATATGCAGAGATGTATCGAATTCCTTTCAACCTAATATTCGAAACGAACAACAACCGTGTTCTCTATTTCAGTGGTCGGCATAAAGAGAGGCCTTAATCTGAGAGTTCTCAGCACAGCTATTATTTTCGACAATGCGTCGTCAATCTGCTGCGTTCAATGCTTACTCCAGACTAAATTAAATTTCGTGCTTTGCTGGTCTTGCCTGTAATGGTCGGGTCCTCAACGTGTCAAAAACCTATTGTAAAGGAAAGTAAATGCCGACTATTGCTACATTATTTTAAGCAATTTTAAATGTTTTAACTGGGTATTTTTTTTATTTTTCCTAGCGCAAGAGCGTTTTTAAGATCTTTTCACGAAAAGGATCACGTTTTCTAGGTCGATTTTGAAATGTCTCAAAAACAACAAAGACTTATCAATTTTGGAAAAACCTAATGAGTAATTCACGTTTTCAGTGTTAGGGGCAAATTATGTAAGTCACCGTTACACTTTGCGTCCCAGTCACTCCCATCAATCTTCACTCGTGTGTAGTGCCAAACAAATTCAGGCAGCGCCTCACATTTACTGACAGTATCTGAAGGCTTATATAATAACAAGAACTTATATAATAAGAGCTTTTCATAATAAGCCCGTAAGCCTCCAATTTGCACTCGAAACTAATGTTTTGCGCTTCCCTTTTTAAAAATATATTTTTGTACAGCAATTTATCACAATACTTTTGTACATATATTTTATTTTATGCCTCCTTCATCGTTCTTGATAAAGAATCAATGACACAATGTCAAGAAAAATTAATTATATTGAAACAGTGAGCCAGATCAAAATCTTGCTTCAAGAGATAACTGATGGGGTTTTACTTTTCGAATTTTGTGATATAACTATGCGAACATTAAAGTATATATGTACGTACATATGTACGCAAGTTCGCATATGCGTATCAGCGTATAATTTAGCCTACTTCGGGTCGACCTCAGTGATACAGGGTGGCTAATGAAAGCCGCTACCAAAAAAAAATTAAATAACTTTTTTTCTATTTAATGAATCTGGTTAATTTTTTTTTTATTTTGCAGATTGACTTTTACATTTAACAAAAATGGATAACTGGGACACTGAAACAAGAATTTGGATTGTCCGCCGCTATCCCGCACTGGAGTCCGTAGTTTCGGTTCAAAGAGAGTATAGGCGCACGTTTGGCGGCAATCCTCCGAGCAGATGGACCATAATAAGACTTGTAAACAATTTTGCCGAGCATGGGACAGTCAACAGAAGACCTTACCATCGAAACCCTTCAGTTCGAACGGAGGAAACAATCGCTGCTGTAGCTGCTGCCATACAAAACAATCCACGTGTTTCGACAAGAAGCTTATCTGCTCAAATGGGTGTAAGCAGACAGTCATTACAGTCAATTATGCACAAAGATTTGGACTTATTCCCATATAAAATTCAAATGGCCAAACTGAACGCTGCAGACTTGCCGATTCGCTTGGAATTTTGCCAGAAGATGCTTCAAATGGTGGAAGAGGATGGAAACATGTTGAACTGTCTTTTCATGTCTGACGAGGCCCATTTCGATTTAAACGGCAACATAAACAAACAAAATTGTCGAATATGGAGTGCTTCCAACCCACAGATACTCCATGAGACGGAATTGCATCCACTTCGTGTCACAGTGTGGTGTGCAGTTTCATCACGCTGCATTGTCGGGCCCTACTTCTTCGAAGAAAACGGTCACACCGTTACGGTTACTGGGGACCGTTACTTGAGCATGTTGAGAGAGTTTTTCTATCCAGAATTACGCCGAATGAGAATTTCTTTCAACTCTGTGTGGTTTCAGCAAGATGGTGCAGCTCCTCATATAGCCCAACCTGTTATGACAGAATTGCGACGAAAATTTCCCAATAAGCTGATATCCAGAAACTCCACATTCCGTTGGCCACCCAGGTCGCCTGACCTTACTGCACCTGACTTTTTCTTGTGGGGTTATTGCAAACAGGAAGTCTTCAAAGCAAAACCAACAAATTTGAATGAACTAAGGCAATCCATTCGAGGAACAATTGCGGCTATTCCTGTCTCAACTCTCCAAGCAGTAATGAACAACTTTTTGGTAAGATGCCGCACATGCATCGACGAGCAGGGGGGGCATTTAAATTCCATTATTTTTAAAACTAATTAAGCGGTCGCCGTGGTGTGAAGGTAGTGTTGCCGGCCTACCACACCGAAGGACCATGGTTCGAGCCCTGGTACAGGTAACATCAAAAGTGATTTGAAAAAAGTTTTTCAAAACGGGGTCGCCCCTCGGCAGTGGTTTGGCAAACTCTCCGAGTGTATTTCTGCCATGACAGGCTTCTCAGCAAAAATTCGTCTCCTTTGTAGATGCCGTTCGGAGTCGGCAAAAAACTGTAGGTCCCACCAATTTGTAGGAAAAATTCAAATCGGCACACCACAAATTGGAAGAGAAGCTTGGCGCAAAAATCTCTTAGGAGGTTTAAGATGATATACCTGTTGTATATCGCGCCATAGAGAGAGAGAATTAAGCTATATTTAATAAAATTTAATTAGCTTTAACATGAATAAAAGAAAAATGAATTCCATACACTGAAAACAAAATTATTTGAGTTTCTTAATGTAGCAAAATTCATCAGCCACCCTGTATATTGGACACCTTACTTAGCTTCCATGCCAAATATGTGAAGCTCAATGGAATGATGTGGCAAACATTTTTGAAAACTGGATGGCTCCTCATCGGCGATGTCCGGCAACCACTCTGAGGAGGATTTTGCTGTTACAAATAGCAACAACAACGACAACTTTTGTAGCACATCAGGCTATAAAAATTGTATGGGCGTTCACTAAAAAATGAATCTATCTTCATTATGATAATTATTTTAATTGTTTTTAATATTTTGTTATTTAATGTTCATATTTGTTGTTTTATAAATGGTTGAATGCACATACATACATACATATATCTGGCAAGTAGTGCGACAAATACTTTTATCATTTCAATACGCCAACAGCTCAACATCATTTATTATAATGAATATAAAAAGCAAACACAATTATGTGGTATTCCTTTGTGTTGGCAATTATTGGCGAAAAAAGTGAAAAAACGACTGTCAATGAGGGAATGGATGAGTGAATGCTTTAATCGTGTAATACTTACTTGGGAATTTGCAGACATACATACCTGCAGTCAACAGCCAAACTAGTTCATTATCTAGAATTTCGTTGGCTTATTAATACCACTCTGAGCGCCTGCAACGTTTCCACTACCACAAGCAGCAACAACCCTCCAGAGCTGTGTGACCAGGTGATAGCAAAAAAGAGGTTAAATCGGTAAAAAAAAGGTTAGGAACGGCTAAATTTAAGAAAAAAAAAGCTAAAAAAAAAGTCAGAAATTTTTTTACGAAACCATTTTAAATTTTTCATTTTAAAAATTCTGTTTTGTCGACCTTTCCTTCTTAACTTTCACTTTTTGCTGCCTCGAGGTCTATGTTTTTCTCGTTTCGTCGGCAACCGTCGGCAACAGTCTTCAGGACGGCAATTGAAATATATTGGAAAAACGTAAAACTTGTGTTTTTATTAGTTTTTGCGAGAAAAACATAGACCTCGAGCCAGAAAAAAGTGAACATTTTTCATTTTAGTTTAAACTATTTGTATATAAAGCTGTAGACATAACTTAAAGGAACGATCCTTGTTTCAACACATATCAGGCACATTTTCCTTGGCTAGGAATTTCAAAGGAATACATACTATAGAAAAATCACTACAAACTAATTAATTTTATAATATTTTCTTCGTCTAATGAATCAGAAGAGCTTAAGTCTGCGTACAAAGTTTGTGTATTTATCATAGAAATGAGATCATCGGTAATTTCAAAATCAGTGCAACATTTGGATAAGCGTTTTAACGAACATATAATATTAAGCAGCGAGTTAGCATTTTAATTTTAAATCTGTTCCTTAACTTAGTTTTTGAAGTGTTCATGGCACTAAAAACTCTTTCAACCTCCGCATTACTGAAAGGTATTACCAAAAAGTTAAATTCGAATTCGACCAGTTCTAAAAAAGTGGGTTCGTTTAATGAATTTTTATGTTCTCGGACTTCCGCCCAAAATTCAATGGTAGAGGTCACACTACCCCCACTGCGGCACAATCAATGCTACTTGACTTGGAGAATACCCAGACTTTTCTTCTTGAAAGTAAGAAAATACATCCGGCTTTGTAACTTTTAAAGAATTATCCACTGAAAAAAAAGTATCTTTTGTAAAAAGGCCATATTATAAGGTAGGCGATGTCGCAATAGGTTTATCAACTCTATTAGAAATAGTTGACAATTTTTACCAATAATTTTCTGTGTTTCGTCATCAATACTACCTTCAATCAACTTTAGTTTTATATATTCCTCGAAGTTGTATGAAAAATATAGTGTTGGGAGCAGAAAAGGTTTGGAGTAAAAAAAGGCTAGAAAAAAGCCATCAAGCTAAAGCCAAAACTATGAGGCTAAAGGACAAAAATTGGCTAAATCGAGCCTCGAAAAGGCTAACCTGGTCACACTGGCAACAAGTAGCAAGAACCCTCCAGAGCTGTCGATAGATAAATACATACACGGGCGCAGAAGAGAACAATTCAGTATTCGGACAGCAAGCGTTCAGTGAACAACTCCATACTACATTTAAATATTCATGTTTTTAAATTAAATATTCATTTAATAAAATAAATATTCATTTCACTAAATTAAATATAGTTTTTATAGTGAGGTCACAATCCTTTTGAGAATTTCGTGCTTCAAGTAGTATATATAAAATTGATATGAACGGATATAATATTTTTATTTATTGAAATTTGTTTCAATTCATAAATATAGTAAAGTAGTATTTATTTTGATGGACACATATTTTGTATCTGATGACTAAATTTTGAATAAAGTGGTTTGTAAAGTAATTTTTACCATTTTCCTATATTTTCGTATATCTTTCAACACAAATTGAACTAACTTACTATGAAATGGTGCAGTAACTGGTATGATACTAATGCATAGGCTTACTAGCATGAAGGTTGGTATGAACATGTCGCATATACTGACTAGTATGCCAAATGGTATAATGCTGATGCAGTTGCTGACTAGTCTGCTTACTCGTATGATTCTGATGCAGAGGCCGACAATTAATATTTCGTAGGCCACCGCCATGTTATATCTGTATAGTTGCTAATATGTAAATAAGAAGAAGACAGAACGTCAAGTAATTGGACTATCTGTGCCAACTAGTACTAAAATAGTATACAAGTGGTACGTTTGGCTGCTGGGTGTGTATTGTATTACATTCGACAGTGGCAAAATATATGTATGTATGTAAGTATAATAATAAATGAAAAATAGTAAATAGTAGCAGAAGTCTAATCAAAATAGTACAAAATAAATTGGTGACATTAATCATTGCCAATTGAGGCAAGCAAGCCTATTTGTATTACAATACCCACCAAAAAATGTTCACCTTTTATGGGACTAAACCTGCAAATTTTGCTGTACTAATGCCCTTAAACATAAGGCTTGACTCTCTTTCTCACTTTGAAAGACAATGTTGTAAACAAAAATTAATTTGTGTCTTTTATACTCGTCCAAATTACTTTACCGATCTTTAGAAATTTTCACAATGTATTCAGGAGTCGGCTAGCTACGACACAGGCCGGTTCTTGGAAAAGCCTTCAGGCTGTATAAAGTGGCAATTCGGCATAGCTGGGGATTTATTTGGTTCAAGTTGGTGATATTTTATATACAAAATAGATACATGTTCTCTATGTCAAAAGAACCTTGGAAAGAGCTAGTGGTACCAAATATTGAGAGATGAGAGTAAAATTTGTCGAACGAAACGACAGAGGAAGCGTGATATGAAACGAGTATATGATTTAGTTTCAGGAGGAACAAAGTCTTCCGGGCCTGTAGATGTTGGCCTGCCCGAATCATTGTTTTTTATTTCTTAAATAAAATTCCTCTCCTTCCTCACTTTAAATATTTTCTTCATCTTCCTCTTTTCGCACTGGCTGCCCCTCCCATAACGATCTCAGTCCACCTTCCACTGTTTCTCCTGCTCTTACTTTCCCACGACACTGCAATTAAGCTCGTAGCAATTTTTGCATCGACCTTTCCATCAAATTTTTCGATTCCCTATCTTAACTCCTTTTTCCATTCAATTCTTCTCTTCAGTACTTCTTCATACCCTTCCTTTCACCATCATCCTTCCAGTTCACTCTTGAGAGTTTGGATTTTGATTCTAGGCGGCTTTTTTTTTAAATTAGCAAAATAAAAAAATTTTATGGATTTATGGCTTCACAATCCACCTTTAGTTCAGCAAATTTATGATACTAAGCGCTATGATACTAAGCGCAACTGGGTAAAGAAAAAAAAAAAAAATTTTGTTTAATTAATATTAGTTACTTAGCATGCACTTTGAGTGTGCATGACTTGCTTTTCTGCAAAATAAATATTCATTTAAGCTTCGTGTAGACTTTTTTTTTATTTATTTCCACACAGCGGGTCACCGCACTTACCACCATTGTCGGCTCGCATGCTGTGCCAGAACATGCAACATGTTGTAATATCTGGTATTTACATGCTTTCTACCACATACGTACATACATACTCATATATTTGGTCTCTCCTCAAATGTCATCATGTAAAATGTATGCACCACCACTTGCTTCCATGCATTTGCCAGCACATGACACCACTTGATCACCGCTGCATATTTGCACTGCTGCCATATCTAGTTAGCGCGTGGCCACTAGCATTTTCGTTTTTGTTGTGCCATTGCACTTTTATTTTATTTATCTTTTACGCGTGGATTGTCACAGCTCCGTTTGGCTACCCACCTTTTTACTGTTCTTTCCTCACTTTTTTATGCGCACCTGACTTTATTTGTGAGCATCCAAGCTTTTAGCTCCCGATTTATGGGTTACCATATTTGCGTATCTACAATGCTTTGTTTGTTCTGAACAATGATTTTGTAACATGTATTAGGGTAGGTTGGAAAACATTTATTTCTTTGCTTAACATGGCGGTAGATTTTGTACTTTACAAGAAAAGGGAACCCACATTTTTTTTAGCAACAATTTCAACAGAATGTTTTTATTGACTATCGTAAAAGCCATTCAAAAA